>JAJPUD010007982.1:84655-97459 GCA_023553655.1 Myrmecobius fasciatus
TTGCTGTTTTTTTCTGGATTTTTGTCTAAAGAAACCTCTGTATCTGAGGTCGTTTCTTTGCCTTGATAAAAGCTGTCTATGGTGAGAGCTCTCTTTTGCTTCTTCATCATTTTTTTTTTAGACAGAGTGGATATCTCTTTAAGGTAGGGGAAAAAAAAAAGAAAAAAAAAAACCTCGGCTGAAGACGCTTTGCCCTGGGGCACTTCGGCGAGTTGACTTAAGGTGCTGGGCCGGTGGGGGCTAGGACTAAGTCCGAATTACTCCTTAAACAAGGCAAGTCTGCCAGAACACCTGTCCCCAATCAGGGCAGAGTGTCCCGAGTGCCTTAGATAAACTCCAGGTGTTTGGAATTTGGAGTTTGGAGTTTGGAATTTCTTCCACAGTGAGCGGAGCTGAGTCCCACCCTCACTTCCGGCCTGCCCAGTTGTCGTCTATTTATCTCTCTGTCCGAGTCCGACTAACCTGATATGTCCCTTGCTCATTCTATCACTTTATCAAAGCAGTAGGAATAAGAGGTGAACAAGGAAGAAGACAAATTAGAAGGTGGAAGAAGAAGAGGGAGGAAGGAGAGCAAGAGAGCAAGAAGAAAAGATACAGTGTGATGTGTAGCAGTTATAGGGTTAGACTCAGATTCAGGAAATTGCAGGTTCAAATCTTGCTTCTGACACATTCTGGTTGCATCATTCTATGCAAGTCACTTAATTTCCCAGTGTCTCTGAACATTTTCTGAAGTAATAAATTGAACATTAGATGATGATCTGCATTAATGGAGGGATTTTCTTTAACTGGAATTCCCAACATCAATGAAATCACAAATTCATGACAGATGGTGGGGAGGGAAGGAAGAAGGAAGAGAGGGAGGGAGAAAATCCTTTTGTCATCATCAGCCAAATATTTGTACTCTTCACTTCATGTTTCATGCTCATTTTTGCTTCTATGCTTTTCCTCCTATTTTTCCCCCTGGCTTAGGATGTCTTTCAACTTTGAATATGTTCATGACAGCTATAAACAATTCCTTCTTTATGATTAAGCTCAAGTTTTATCATTAACTGTTCTAGTCTACACTGATCTTTATTTTGCCACTCAGGTGCTTACTGGGGCCAACATCTTGAATTATATATTGTCACAGCATCCTCCATGACTCTGGAGGAGAGAGTGAAGCTGATGACTTTGCATACTTCTTGAATCCAATTCACTTATTCACTTAGATCATCCAATTCTCATTTAAATCCAATTCACTCACAAGTTAAGACATCACCCTCTTAATGGCATTTGTTCTCCACAAGAATGAAGGACCAGCAGCAACAACTTTAATTGCTTCATATGTTATTTTTGTCAACTCAACTAGATTATAAACTCCTTGAGGACATGGTTCCTGTTTCAAAGTTCTTTTACAAGCTACTCATCACCTCATATAATGCTATTAGGTACAAAACAGTCATTTGGTAAGTACTTGCTCTCACCACACAATGGATATATACATAATTACCTTAGTGGTCTTTACAGGTATAGAATATCATAAGGACATGCTGTAAGAGTTCTTTGACAATATTATCATTTCATTGACAAAGTTTTAAAATAGATGAGATCATTGTTCTAACATTTACATTTTATTGACATGTCATGGACATTACCTTAATGATCAATTAAATCACGGAGCGTCATGCACTTGAGCTAGGTCTTTGAACTTGAGCTTTAAAAGTGATAGCATAAAAGAGAAAAATTAAGAAAATGAGAGATAAGGTTGACAGAGAAAAATGTTCAGACACAGAGATCTTGGTTCTTTGACAGGAAGATTGCATGGTCATGTGGCCCTGCAACATCTCTAGGAAATTATAAGTCTCAAGGAATGATCTGATGTCAGTGGGAGGAATCATATGGTTGCAGAGATGGAAGAGACCTAAAAATGCAGGGCAGACTCAGAGTCATCTTGGACTAACCTGGGAGCTACAGGAATATAGGCTGGTATCAGTAGAGTGGCAGGATCAGTGATAATGGCGGAGTAACTAAGAAGTTCCAAATGTAAAGACACCTGGCAAAAATTCTCCTCACTTTAGGAATAGAAGAAATTATTGAGAGACCAGTCCTTGGGTGGAATAGAGGTTTATTTGGTTTTCTACAAAAGGTGATAGAAGTTTCATGGATTCTTGTAAAGAATTCAGACAACTTATACTTAACTTGTCAATTTGTCAATTGTCTATAAAAACTTTCCTGTTTCACAGGTCATGGCAGAATGTACACACAACAGACATCAGGCTCAAGGAACTAGGTTTATCTAAACTCCTCAATGAGGCTTTATATTAGTATTTTAATGGTTACGGAATTTCAGTGTACAGAATTTCATTGTAACATTTGGAAAGCAGTTATCCAATCAATAAACATTTATTAAGTATTAATGTTGCAAACCCTATGCTAAGTGCTTCTGATATGACAAGTAGAGATAAAAAAAAGTATCTATTCTTAAGAAGCTTACATTCTAAGGAAGGAGCTCACATTCCAGAGCTAAATGTCTCTTTCTAGAGTTTTGTCTCTCGATTTTTGCATTACATTATGGTATATCCCTGGTTGTTTCTTTATACTCCTTTCTTTGCGATCTTTCTGTCTCTCTGTCTCTGTCTCTTTTTCTCTCTGATATATTGCAATATGTCTTTCTGCTCCAATTTCTCACATTTTTTTCTGAAATTCCATTTAGTTTTCTGCAACTCTGAAAGAAACCAACTGACAGGAAGGAAAAATTGACAATCAATTCACAAGTGATTAGAGCTACCACCTCTAAAGGGTTAGAAGGCATTTCAGTCTGGATGGGAAAGTATTTAGAACCCTTTAAGATAGTGTTGGATTATTTCTCAATTGAATTTAACTCATTCCTCTCTCTCTCTTTCTCTCTCTCTCTCTCTCTGTCTCTCGCTCTGTCTCTCTCTCTTTCCTTCTCAACATTCTTCTAAGAATGAATATTAGCAATATTCTTGTTCTAGAAACAGAATAAGAGAATGAATAAAAGAGTGGTTTATAACCGTAACAGCAGAGAGCAGAAGGCTGAGCAAGGAAGGGGATAGAAGGGAATGGAGGGAGAGGAGGAATTAGAAATACCTCCAGAAAAAGGATAGATGGTATTTCCTTCATCTTATAAAAAAAAAACAAACAAACAAGAAAAACAACTTCTACATACTATTTTTTAAAAATGAAAGTAGATAGTTTATAAGTAATTTATGAAAAATATAATTGCTCCAGCTATAGAAATATATCTCTAACAAAGTTCTGAAATACATCTCTGGCTATCACAATGTCCAATACTAAAAAAGAGATTAAAAAGAAATCATATCCCTTGCCTTTTCTTATTATTTATTTTATATTTTTAGCATGTGAAGAACATTAATTTGTTTTATAAACTAGTAGTCCAATTTATTTTTTTCATAATATCCTGGTATTTCTCCACTACATTGGCATATTGATGCCTAATAGTAGTATGGGGGCAAACTTAATTGCTCCAAGGTTTTATTAGCAAAGAGCAGACTTAGACAAATTTTGTCAAGATGAAAAAATTCAAGTACCAGCTCAGTTTTGGACTTTATGTTTACTGAGCAAGGACCAGTCTACCTAAGTTTATAAGGACTTGTCACTAGATTGACCAGAGGCTGATGAATTTCTCAGATACAGAAACCCAAGAAGACCATTTACATTTTAGAGAAGGGTTATTAGCTGTGAAGGGAGGAAATAATACAACAAAAATATGGTATAGAAACAGGTTTGAGCAGTGAAAAGGACACTGTGTTTGCAGTGAAGAGTCTTAGTTCAAAAACTTAGTTCTATCCCTTATTATCTTTGTGATCTTGGGTAAATCACTTAATCTTTATTGACCTGTTTCCTCATTTGTAAATATGTGTGAGTGTGTGGGTGGGTGTGTGTATGGGGTAGAACAAGATGATCTCTTTAGTCTCTAAAAATCTCTAAATTTATGATCCTATAATCATTGATGCTTGAAATATGGAATTACCAATACACTACAAGGACTACATTTCTCAACTTTTCATCAGTAGTCAGATAGTTAGCATTTATTAAGCATCTTGTGAGCACTCTGATAAGCCCCAAGGATCCAAGAAAAAGTTGGAAGGCAAAAAATACATGTTCTCTGCTTTTAAGGAGCTCACAATCTAATGGAGATGATTGTATAAAAACAATCATCTAAAAACAAGTTATAGACAGGATAAATTTTAAATAATCAACAGAGAGGAAGCACTAAGTTAAGGACGCTTAGAAAAGAATTTCTTTTTAAAAAAATAGGACTTTAACTGAGTCTTTAAGGAAGCCAAGGAAATAAGGTAAGAGATGACGAGGGAAAGAATTCCAGACATGAGGACAATTAGTGAAAACGTTGACCACAGAAAATCTCCTTAAACAATAATATACCAAAGTTTGAAAATGTTGCCACCCATGTTGGTCAAGAATCCTCAAAATGTTTAAATAAGTATTATTTCTCATATCAAATTCATTATCCCTCAAGAGTAGAATAGCTGTATGAAATAATTTGCATTTTCATTAACAGCCAAGTTACAGTGAAGTTATGGATATTGCATGGAGAAGAAATTGTCTATATTGCTAACATTATACAAATCAAAGGATTTAAAATTTTTGCATAATGTTTTCTCTCTCTTTTTTTTCCAGAGGCAATTGGAGTTAAGTGACTTGCCCAGGGTCACACAACTAGGAAGTGTTAAGTGTCTGAGGTCAAATTTGAACTCAGGTCCTCCTGACTTCAGGGCTGGTGCTCTATCCACTGCGCCACCTAGCTTCCCCCATAATATTTTCTCAAATGTAACATTGTGACTACATATTGAAATTTATAATTTGTATTAGATATTTATATGGGCTTACATTGATCAAGTTTTCACATCAGAATTTGACTTTAGAGTTAATTCTGGATTATTCATTAGCTAGGGATTTGGGTTTTAATTGAATAAAGAGAGGATCCCTGAATCTTATTTTAACCAATAACTTTAACCTTCTCCTTAACCAAAAAACAAAACTAACTGTTAAGTCTTTTTAAACTATGATTAATAGTAATTATAGGAAAATAAAAAAAAGATTCAGAAAAAAATAAAGAGACTAAAATAAATAAAAAAGATAATGCATAAATTTTATCCAGATGGACATTTCTTCTGGATCTCTTTCTCACCAACAAATAGAAGGGAGTTTCTGGGAAGGAAAGACAGCAAGAAAACATGCCTCCATCTCATAATGGAGGAAAAGAAAGACCAAAAATTTTTTCCCACTTCTATTGATTTCAATCTATGTCAGTTCATATTCTTCCCAGATTTCTCTAAAACTGTCTCTTGTATTGTACTTCTTGCATACTTGTTTTCAGGAGAGGATATTAGAAAGGACTAAAAAGAGGTTAGAAAGATGTTGTTGTTTTTGTTTAGTTTAGTTTACTGCAGCTTTTACCTTTCTTTGTATCCTCAGCACTTGGCATAAAAGTAGATTCTACAGGGCGAGTGAGCCCTAAATCTGTTGGAAACACTCAACAATGAAATTCTAAAAGAGAAAAGAAAATTTTACTACAGAAGAAAAATATTTGTCAAAATGTATCAATGTGAATATAGAGGTAACATACTAATTTAGGTTTTAATAATATATCCAAAAGTTTGAAGCAAAGACCGATAATAAGAGGATGAGTACAAAAGCATGGTCAATTTGTCAATCAACAAGCATTTATTAAGTGTCCACCCTGTGCCAAGCAAGAGTCCTAAAGCTCAAAATGAGTTGAACCTGACAAGAAAAGCAAAGGACAATAAAATTGGTGTTTCAGTTTTATTTGTTTATTTTAGCTATATAGGGAGTAAGAGAAATGTTTAAAAAACCATGAAAGTCATTTAGGATGTAAGGAATCATGCTAAAAGTTGATAGGAAAGAGAACTAAACACTTTTTTTTTTATTTGACAAAGAAAATATTTGTAGAAGAAAAAAAGAACAAAATTGGCCAATAATATCCTAAAATAAGAAAGAAGATAGTAAGAGATGCAAATTGCTATTAGTTCAAGTCACTTTACCCAGATTAACTCTTGTCTCTGTCTCTGTCAATGAAAGAATTAGTAGATATGATTATGGTGCCACTATCAAACATTTGAAAATATTGAAAAATACTAATATTGCCATAGGATCATGAAAAGGAAAGGAAATTGTCCTGATTTTTCACAAAATGTGTGGAAGGATAAGAAGGAGGAGAGGAGAATGGAATTTGCAAATTATTGGCCTAAAAATTTCAAGTGCTAGCAAAATTCTAGACTGCTTTATTAAAGGGAAGGTGGTCGCTGCTTATTTAGAAAAGGCAGAATTGACCATATGGAGCCAATAAAGTTTTATGAAGCATAGACTTTGTTAGCCTAAACTAATTTCCTCTTTCGTAAGGCTTATTGACCTTTCTTTCTTTCCTCAGCAGTTAGCATATAGTACTCCCATATAGGTACTTAGTAAATCCTTGCTGACTGACAGGATTTAAAGAAGAGTTAATGGTTTAATGTAAATTTTGAATGAGATTTCCACTAAAGTGACCTCTGGGAATTTGTGCTTTTCTGTGTACTGATTAGTAAGCATGCTTATCAATTTTGCAGATAACACAAAACTGGAAGCTATTATAGCTAACATTACATGAAAGGGAAGAGAATAAGCATGCATATAACACCTACTATGTGCCAGGGATCATGCTAAAACTTTACAAATTTTCTCTCATTTAATCTTTTCTTAAGATAGCTTTTTATTAAAGAAGAACTGGAATTCTTAATTGAAAACCAGATAAATAACTTTGACTATATTAAGTTAAAAAGTTTTTGTACAAACAAAACCAATATAGTCAAGATTAGGAGGGAAGCAATAAATTGGGAAATCATCTTTACATTTAAGGGTTCTGATAAAGGCCTCATTTCTAAAATATATAGAGAATTGTCTCATATTTATAAAAATTCAAGCCGTTCTCCAGTCGATAAATGGTCAAAGGATATGAACAGACAATTTTCAGAGGATGAAATTAAAACTATCTATAGTCATATGAAAAGGTGCTCCAAATCACTATTGATCAGAGAAATGCAAATTAAGACAACTCTGAGGTACCACTACACACCTGTCAGATTGGCTAAAATTACAGGAAAAGTTAATGATGAACGTTGGAGGGGATTTGGGAGGGCTGGGACACTGATGCATTGTTGGTGGAGCTGTGAATGGATACAGCCATTCTGGAGAACAATTTGGAACTATGCTCAAAAAGTCATCAAACTGTGCATAACCTTTGACCCAGCAGCATTTCTATTGGGCCTATATCCCAAAGAAATCATAAAGGAAGGAAAGGGCCCCACATGTGCAAAAATGTTTGTGGCAGCCCTTTTTGTAGTGGCTAGAAACTGGAAACTGAATGGATGCCCATCAATTGGAGAATGGCTGAACAAATTATAGTATATGAATGTTATGGAATATTATTGTTCTGTAAGAAATGACCAGCAGGACGATTTCAGAGAGGCCTGGAGAGACTTGCATGAACTGATGCTGAGTGAAATGAGCAGAACCAGGAGATCATTATACACAGCAACAACAATACTATATGACAATCAATTCTGATGGACATGGCTCCCTTCAACAATGAAATGTTTCAAACCAGTCCCAATTGTTCACTGAAGAAAGCCATATACACCCAGATAGAGGGATGTGAAATGTGGACCACAACATAACATTCTCGTACTCTTGATTGATGTTTGCTTACATTGTGTTTCCTTTATCTGATATGTCTTTTATGTAGATACGATTTTTCTTGCACAACAATGATAAGTTTGGAAATATGTATACATATATTCGATTTACCAAGTATTTTAACGTAATTGACATGTAGTGGATATCCTGCCATCTAGGGGAGGGGTGGGGAGTTGGGGGGAAAAATTTGTAACTGAAAGCTATGTAAGGGTTAATGTTGAAGAATTACCCACACATATGTTATGTAAATAAAATTTTAAAAAGATAGCTTTTTATTTTTCCAAATACATGGATAGTTTTCAGCCTTCACTTTTGAAAATCCTTGTGTTGGGGTAACTAGGTGGCGCAGTGGATAGAGCACCAGCCTTGAAGTCAGGAGGACCTGAATTCAAATTTGATCTCAGACACTTAACATTCCCTAGCTATATGACCCTGGGCAAGACACTTAACCTCAATTGCCTCAGCAAAAAAAAAAAAAAAAAAAAGAAAGAAAGAAAAAAGAAAATCCTCATTTTCCAAATTTTTCTTCCCCCATTCTTCTCTCCCCACTTTCCTAGACAGCAAGCCATCCAATATAGATTAAACATGTGTATTTCTAAACTTATTTCTATATTTGTCATTCTGTGCAAATAGAATAAGATGAGAAGGGGGAAAAACAAAGAAAAACAAGCAAAAACCCCAACAACAACAAAAAGTGAAAATATTAATTGTTTAACATACATTTAGTCTCCATAGTTCTCTCTCTGGCTGCAGATGGCTCTTCCCACCACAAGTCCACTGGAACTGCCTTAAAAGACTTCACTGTTGAAAAGAGTTGTATCCATCAGTTGATCATCACAAAATCTTGTTGCCATGAACAACATGGTTCTCTTGGTTCTGCAATCAGTTCATGTAAATCTCTCTAGGTCTTTCTGAAATCATCCTGCTAATTGTTTCTTATAGAACAATAATATTCATTGCATTCATATACCACAATTTATTCAGTCATTCCCCAATTGAGGGATATCCACACAAGTTCCAATTTCTTGACACTACAAAAAAATTTTGTACATGTGGATCCCTTTCCCTCTTTTATGATCTCTTTTGGATACACACCCAGTAAAGACAGATCTGGATCAAAGGGTAGGCATAATTTGACAGCCCTTTGGGCATAGTTCTAAATTGCTCTCAAGAAGGGTTGCATCAGTTCACAACTCCATCAATAATGTATGTGTCCCAGTTTTTCCACATGCCCTCCAACATTTATCATTATCTTTTGCTGTCATTTTAGCCAATCTGAGATATGTAAAGTAGTACCTCAGAATGTCTCAATTTGCATTTCTCTAATCAATAGTTATTTAGTTTTTTTTTTATATTTGACTAGAAATGACTTTAATTTCTTCATATAAAAATTATCTGTTCATATCTTTTGAACATTTATCAAGTGGGGAATGACATATTAATTTAGTCAATTCACTATATATTTTAGAAATAAGGCCTTTATCAAAAACACTGGATGTCAAAAAATTTCCCAAGCTTTTTGCATCTCTTCTATTCTTTGTTGCATTTATATGTGTGTGTGTGTGTGTGTGTGCTTTTAGTTTAATATAAGTAAAACCATGCATTTAAAATGTCATAATGTTCTCTAGTTCTTCTTTGGCCATAAATTCCCCTTATCCATAGATCTGAGAGGTAGATGATACCTTATTCTCCTAATTTGCTTATAGTGTCATCGTTTATATCTAAATCATGAACCCGTTTTGATCTTATCTTGGTATAGGATGTTAGGTGCTGTCAATGCCTAGGTTCTGACATACTGTTTTCCCAGCTATTTTTGTCAAATAGTGAATTTTTATCTCAAAAGCTAGTGTCTTTGGGGTTATCAAACACTAGGTTACTATAATTGACTACTATGTCTTTCATTGATCTACTACTCTATTTCTTAGCTAGTATTAATGGTTTTGATGATCACTGGTTTATAATGAAGTTTTAGGGGCGATACCTCTAGGCCACATTTTTTGCATTTTTTTTTCATTTTCTTTAAATTCTTAACCATTTGATCTTACAGATGAATTTTGTTATTATTTTTTCTAGTTCTATAAAGTAATTTCTTGGCAGTTTAATTGGTATGGCAGTGAACATGTACATTAGGTAGGATTGCATTTTTTCTTATACTAGCTCAGTCTACCTATTAGCACTTGATACTCTTCCAATCATTTAGATCTTACTTTATTTGTGTGAAAAAATGTTTTGTAATTGTGTTCATAGTTCCTAGCTTTGTCTTAACAGGTAGATTCCCAAATATTTTATATTAGGATTTTCTAAGTATACCATCATATCGTTTGCCAAAAGTGATAATTTTGTTTCATTACCTACCCTAATTCTTTCAATTACTTTTTCTTCTCATAGCTAAAAGCTTACATTTCTTGTAAAATATTGAATGGTAGTGATGATAATGGGGAATCTTGTTCACACATGATCTTATTGAATGTTTCTAGTTTATCCCCATTACATATAATACTTGCTGATTGTTGCAGATAGATGCTATTTATCATTTTAAGGATAACTCAATTTATTTCTATGCTCTCTAGTGTTTTAATAGGAATAGATATATTTTGTCAAAAGCTTTTTTTGCATCTATTGATATAATCATATAATTTCTGTTAGTTTGGTTATTGATATGGTCAATTATGGTGAAAGTTTTACTGTACTGAACCTGCATTTCTGGTATAAATACTACTAGTGGGGAGTAGGTGGCACAGTGAATAGGACACCAGCCCTGAAGTCAGGAGGACCTGAGTTCAAATGTGGTCTCAGACACTTAACACTTCCTAGCTGTGTGACCCTGGGCAAGTCACTTAATCCCAATTGCCTCAGGGAAAAAAAAAAAAACTTGGTCATGCTGTATTTTCCTGATAAAAAGTTTCTATAATTTCTTTACTAATATTTTATTAAAGCCTTATTAAAGCATCAATATTCATTAGGGAAAGACAATTTTCTTTGTCTGTTTTGGCTCTTCCTAATTTGGGTATCAGTACCATATCTGTGTCATAAGAGAAATTTGGTAGAACTCCTTTTTCCCCTATGTTTCCAAATAGTTTTATATAGTATCGGAATTAATTGTTCTTTAAATGTTTGATAGAATTCATTTGTAAGTTCACCTGATCCTGGAGATTTTTTCTTAAGGAGTTATTTAATAACTTGTTCAATTTATTTTTCTAAAATGTCACCATTTAAGTAATTTATTTCTTCTTCTGTTAATCTGGGCAATTGATATTTTTGTAAGTATCCCTCCATTTCACTTAGATTATCAGATTTATTGGCATACAATGGGGTAAAAAGGCTCCTAATAATTGCTTTAATTTCCTCTTCATTGGTGTTAAGTTCACCCTTTACATTTTTGATACTGGTAATTAGGTTTTTTTCTTTTCTTTTTCCAATCAGATTAACCAGAAATTTAGTTATTTTGTTGCCTTCCATAAAACCAACTCTTAATTTTGTGTATTAGTTCAATAGTTTCTTATTTTCAATTTCATTAATCTCTCCTTTGATTTTCAGAATTTTTAATTTGGTATTTAATGGAGGGCTTTTAATTTCTTCTTTTTTCTAATCCTTTTAATTGTATTCACAATTCATTTGCCTTCTCTTTCCCTATTTTATTCATGCAAACTTCTAGAAAAATAAAATGCCCCCTAAGAACTGCTTTAGTTGCATCCCATACATTTGATATGTTTTCTCATTATTGTCATTCTCTTGGATGAAATTATCAGTAGTGGGGGCATAGCCAAGATGGCAGAGTGAAAAGGTGACTCTCTGCGTCCTCCTCTGAACTTCTCTCAAATCAACAATAAAATAAGTCTCTGAACTGATCTTCAAGTCAACGAATCAGGAAATATTTGGATACTTTTTGCAGATATCTCTGAAAAACTTCACATCAGGTTTGTCTAGCTTGGACAGAGGGATAAAAAGAGGACTCCGGTGTCAGAGAACTCTGGTGGAGGCCGGAAGTGAGGGTGGGACTCAGTTCAGCTCAGCTCAGACTGGCAAAAAACTCCAAACTCCAAACTCCAAATTCCAAACACCTGGAGTGTATCTGAGGCATTCGGGACACTCTGCCCTGATTAGGGGCAGGTGTTCTGGCAAACTTTATTGAAAAATAAAAATAGTGAAGTGGAAAAAGAGTGCAATGAACAAAAAATTCAATTGGCCAGTTACAAAAGGAGCTTAAAAAGGTAACTGAAGAAAACAACACTTTAAAAATAAGAATTGAACAAATGCAAGTGAATGACTCAATAAGACTTCAAGAATCAGTCAAACAAAAAAAATGAAAAATTAGAAGAAAATATGAAATATCTCCTAGGAAAAACAACTGACTTGGAAAATAGATCTAGGAGAGACAATCTAAGGATTATTGGACTTCCTGAAAGCCATGATGAAAAAAAAGAATCTAAACACTATCTTCCAGGAAATCCTGAAAGAAAACTGCCTTGAGATTGTAGAATCAAAGGGCAAAATCACCATTGAAAGAATTCACCGATCACCTCCTGAAAGAGAACCCAAAATTAAAACCCCAAGGAATATCGTGGCTAAATTTCAGGACTAGAGCACCAAGGAAAAGATTCTGCTAGCAGCTAGAAAGAAACAATACAAATACCAAGGATCAATAATTAGAATCACACAGGATCTGTCAGCCTCCACATTGAAGGATCAAAGGGCCTGGAACCAGATATTCCGAAGGGCAAAGGAACTTGGATTACAGCCAAGAATATCCTATCCAGCTAGAATAAGCATTATCCTCCAGGGAAGAAGATGGTCATTCAATGATATAGGTGAATTTCACCTATTTCTAATGAAAAGACCAGATCTGAACAAGAAATTCGACATCCAAACACAGAACTCAAGAGGTGCATAAAAAGGTAAAAAGGAAAGGACTCTTGAGAACTTTATTTCTACTAGGGGGAAGTTTAAAGTTTGGGGGTATAATTAACTAGATATTACTTTGATAATATGAAAAAGAGAACTAGAGGGGGAAAGGTTGTCATACTGGGGAAAAGAGGGGAAAAGTGGTAAAAAATAAGATCTAAAAAAAAA
>JAJPUD010007983.1:0-12046 GCA_023553655.1 Myrmecobius fasciatus
TACTCCTTTCCCCTGATTCTTCTATTTTCCCTTCTATTAGTTTGTCCTTTACTTTTCCTCCTTTCCCTCCCACTTCCCTCTAGCCACAGGCAAATTTATATGTGAAATCAAATGTCTGATATACACTTTTAGAGCCCAACCTGATGAGAATAAGATTTACACAATGCGCATCTCCCTTCCCTCTTTCTCTCAATTATATTGTTTTCTTTGCCTCTTCAAGTGATTTTACCTTTTTTTTACCTCCTTTTTTTAGATCTTATTTTACCACTTTTTCCCTCTTTTACCCAGTATGACAATCTTTTCCCCTCTAGTTCTCTTTTTCATATTATCAAAGTAACATCTAATTAATTATACCCCCAAACTTTAAGTATCCCCCTTGTAAAAATAAAGTTCTCAAGAGTCCTTTCCTTTTTACCTTTTTATGCATCTCTTGAGTTTTGTGTTTGGATGTCGAATTCTTTGTTCAGATCCGTTCTTTTCATTAGATATAGGTGAAATTGACCTATATCATTGAATGACCATCTTCTTCCCTGGAGGATAATGCTCATTCTAGCTGGATAGGTTATTCTTGGTTGTAATCCAAGTTCCTTTGCCCTTCGGAATATCTGATTCCAGGCCCTTCGATCCTTCAATGTGGAGGCTGACAGATCCTATGTGATTCTAATTATTGATCCTCGGTATTTGAATTGTTTCTTTCTAGCTGCTAGCAGTATCTGTTCCTTGGTGCTATAGCCCAGAAATTTAGCAATGATATTCCTTGGGGTTTTAATTTTGGGGTCTCTTTCAGGAGGTGATCGGTGAATTCTTTCAATGTTGATTTTGCCTTTTGATTCTACAATCTCAGGGTAGTTTTCTTTCAGGATTTCCTGGAAGATAGTGTTTGGATTCTTTTTTTCATCATGGCTTTCAGGAAGTCCAATAATCCTTAGATTGTCTCTCCTAGATCTATTTTCCAAGTCAGTTGTTTTTCCAAGGAGATATTTCATATTTTCACCTAATTTTTCATTTTTTTTGTTTTTGTTTAACTGATTCTTGAAGTCTTATTGAGTCATTCACTTGCATTTGTTCAATTTTTATTTTTAAAGTGTTGTTTTCTTCAGTTACCTTTTTAAGCTCCTTTTGTAACTGGCCAATTTGTTCATTGCACTCCTTTTCCACTTAACTGATTTTATTTTTTAATAAATTGGTGTCTTTTTCATATGTCTTTTGCAGGGCATCATATCCTTCGTGCAAGATATTGTATCCTTCTTGCACTGATTTCAGTTTATTTTCCCATATATCCTCAAGCTCTCTTTTGATGTTCTTTATGCAATCTTCCAGAAAGGCCTTTTGAAAAAAGTGACCAGTGATGGTCTTTAATACCTTCTTCTGGTATTTTGTCTAAAGGTACTTCAGGATCTGGGGTCATTGCTTCTTTGCCTTGATAAAATCTGTCTATGGTGAGAGCTGTATTTTGCTTCTTCATTTTTTTTAGACAGCATGTATATTTCTTTAAGGTTTGGAAAAACCGTGGCTAAAGCTCTTTTGCTCTGGGGCACTTCCTTGCATTAACTTAAGGTGCCCTGCTGGTGAGGGCTAGGACTAAGTCGGAATTACTCCTTAAACAAGGCAAGTCTGCCAGAACACCTGCCCCCAATCAGGGCAGAGTGTCCTGAGTGCCTCAGATAAACTCCAGGTGTTTGGAATTTGGAGTTTGGAGTTTGGAATTTCTGCCAAGATGAGCTGAGCTGAGTCCCACCCTCACTTCTGGCCTACACAGGAGTCGACTATTTATCTCTCTGTCCGAGTTAGACAAACCTGATATGAAGTTCTTCAGAAAGCAGTGCCCAAATATTTCTGAGTTTGTTGACTTGAAGATAAGTTCAGAGGCTTATTTTATTGTTGATTTGAGAGAAGATCGGAGGAGAGGCAGAGAGTCACCTTTTCACTCCGCCATCTTGGCTCTGCCACTAATTTTATTTTTCAATAAATTGGTGTCTTTTTCATATCTCTTTTGCAGGGCATCATATCCTTCTTGCACTGATTTCAGTTTATTTTCCCATTTATCCTCCAGCTGTCTTTTGAGGTTCTTTATGCAATCTTCAAGAAAGGCCTTTTGAAAAAGGGACCAGTGATAGTCCTTAATAACTTCCTCTTGGGTTTTGTCTAAAGGAACCTCAGGATCTGGGGAAAGCCCTTCTTTCTCTCAATAAAAGCTGTCTATGGTGAGAACTCTCTTTTGCTTCTTCATTTTTTTTTTACACACCGTGGATATCTCTTTAAGGCTCGGAAAAACACTGTGGCTGAAGTTCTTTGCCCTGGGGCACTTCATTGAATTAACTTAAGGTGCTGGGCAGGTGGGGGCTAGGACTAAATCTGGATTACTCCTTAAACAAGGCAAGTCTGCCAGAATACCTGTCCACAATTAAGGCACATTGTCCAGAGTGCCTCAGATAAACTCCAGGTGTTTGGAGTTTGGAATGTGGAGTTTCTGCCAGGATGAGCTGAGCTGAGTCCCACCCTCACTTCTGGCCTACACCCGAGTCCACTGTTTATCCGTCTGTCCGAGTTAGACAAACCTGATATGAAGTTCTTCAGAAAGCAGTGTCCAAATATTTCTGAATTTGTTGACTTGAAGATCAGTTCAGAGGCTTATTTTATTCTTGGTTTGAGAGAAGATTGGAGGAGGATGCAAAGAGAGTCACGTTTTCACTCTGCCATCTTGGATCCGCCTATTTTAATTTTTAATATTTTTGGAGTTGTATTAAATTAATCCCCTCTCAGAATGACTTTAGAACTTCAGAACAGATTAGAGTCCAATTACCTGTTTTTTATCCTTTAGTGCAAATAAATTTTATTTAACTCTGCTACAAATATATTATTTACCTACAACTCATAGTTATAAATAAAAATAATCCTTACCATTTATTCTATCTTTGCTTCTTTCCTTTAAATAACTTGTCAGGTACTTGCCTCTGTCTTCATTTCTTGCTAAAGTCCTCATCCAACTTTCATCAAACCAATAGATTATATGTCTCTCTCTAAGAAGAACTTGTATTTACTACTAATTTCTCTCATGCTGAGGTCTTTGTTTGACTTTCTATGTCATCCTCCCTTATATTTGAATTATTGGGTTTTTTTTTTGTTTTTTTGTTTTTCCCTACCTGGATACACCACAATGGTAGGAACATATCCTCATAGTCAGGCTCCACCAACAGAGTGTTATCAAACCTTACTTTATTTCTTTTAAAAAAAATTTATTAATACTTTTTATTTGCAAAACATATGTATGGGTAATTCTTCAACATTAACCCTTACAGAGCTTTCTGTTACAAATTTTCCCCCCTAGTCCCCACCCCTCCCCTAGATGGCAGGATATCCAATACATGTTAATTATGTTAAAATACTCAAGAAATCGAATATATGTATACTTATTTCCACACATCATTTTTGTGCAGGAGAAATCGTATCTACAAGAAAGAATAATCAGATAAAGGAAATACAATAAAAGCAAACATCAATAGAATGCATGAAAATGATATGTTGTGGTCCACATTTCACGTCCCGCTCTCTGGGTGTATATGGCTTTCTTCACTGAACAATTGGAACTGGTTTGAAGCATTTCATTGTTGAAGAGAGTCATGTCCATCACAACTGATCATCATATAGTATTGTTGTTGCTGTGAAAAATGATCTCCTGGTTCTGCTCGTTTCACTCAGCATCAGTTCATGCAAGTCTCTCCAGGCCTCTCTGAAATCGTCCTGCTGGTCGTTTCTCACAGAGCAATAATATTCCATAACATCCATATACCATGATTTATCCAGCCATTCTCCAATAGATGGGCATCCATTCAGTTTCCAGTTTCCAGCCACTACAAAAAGAGCTGACACAAACATTCTTGCACATGTGGGGCCCTTTCCTTCCTTTAAGATCTCTTTGGGATATAAGCGCAGTAGAAACACTGCTGGGTCAAAGGGTATGCACAGTTTGATAACTTTTTGAGCATAGTTCCAAATTGCTCTCCAGAATGGTTGGATCCGTTCACAGTTCCACCAACAATGTATCAGTGTCCCCGTCTTCCCACATCCCCTCCAACACCTGTCATTATCCTTTCCTGTCATTTTAGCTAATCTGACAGGTGTGTAATGGTACCTGAGAGTTGTCTTAATTTGCATTTCTCTGATCAATAGTGATTTGGAGCAACTTTTCATATGACTATAAATAGTTTTAATTTCATCATCTGAAAATTGTCTGTTCATATCCTTTGACCATTTATCAATTGAAGAATGGCTTGAATTCTTATAAATATGAGACAATTCTCTATATATCTTAGAGATGAGATCTTTATCACAACCCTTAAATGTAAAGATGATTTCCCAATTTGATGCTTCCCTCCTAATCATGTCTGCATTAGTTTTGTTTGTACAGAAACTTTTTAACTTAATATAATCAAACTTATCTATCTGGTGTTCAACTAAGAGTTCCAGATCTTCTTTGGACATAAATTTATTCCATCTCCACAGGTCTGAGAGGTAAACTATATTACGTTCCTCTAACTTGCTTACAAAGTCCCTCTTTATATCTATATCATGAACCCATTTAGATCTGATCTTGGTATGTGGTGTTAGGTATTCGTCAAGCCCTAATTTCTTCCACACTAGTTTCCAATTTTCCCAGCAGTTTTTGCCGAATAGTGAGTATTTATCCCAAAAGCTGGGGTCTTTGGGTTTATCAAACACTAAATTGCTAACGTTATTACGTAGATTGTCCTGATATCTTATCCTATGCCACTGATCGACTACTCTATTTCTCAGCCAATACCAAATGGTTTTGATGACCGCTGCTTTATAATATAGTTTTAGATCTGGTATAGCAAGGCCACCTTCATCTGTCTTTTTTTTTTTTTTTTCATTAATTCTCTTGAAATTCTTGACCTTTTGTTCTTCCAAATGAACTTTGCTACTATTTTTTTCTAGATCTGTAAAGTAACTTCTTGGGAGTTTGATTGGTATGGCACTAAATAAGTAGATTATTTTGGGTAGTATTGTCATTTTTATTATATTCGCTCGGCCTACCCATGAGCACTTAATGTTTTTCCAATTAACTAGGTCTGATTTGATTTGTGTGGAAAGTGTTTTGTAGTTTAGTTTGTATAGTTTCTGACTTTTCCTTGGCAGATAGATTCCCAAATATTTTATGCTATCATCCGTTATTTTGAAGGGAATTTCTTTTTGTATCTCTTGCTGCTGAATTTTGTTGGTAATATATAAAAATGCTGATGATTTATGTGGATTAATTTTGAATCCTGCAACTTTGCTGAAGTTGTGAGTTGTTTCTAGTAGTTTTTTAGTTGAATCTGAAGGGTTCTCTAAGTATACCATCATGTCATCTGCAATGAGTGATAATTTGGTTTCTTCATTACCTACTCTAATTCCTTTTATCTCTTTTTCTTCTCTTATTGCTAAAGCTAACATTTCTAATACAATATTAAATAATAATGGTTACAGTGGGCAGCCTTGTTTCACTCCTGATCTTATTGGGAATGGTTCTAGACAAACCTTACTTTCAATACATGTGAGAATTCACCCTTTTTAAAAATACTTTAGGGTTTATAAAATGCTTTTTAACAGGCAGAGTATGCAAGTAATACTGTTTCTCTTTGTTAAACAAGGAAAGTTAATCTTTGAGAGAAGACGTGGCATGTCAGTAGTCACTTGGAAAATAGGTATCTGAGGTGGGACTCAAGCTCAGTTTTTTAACTGTCAAAACAAATAAATTTGATCTAGATGGCATCTTCCCAACAGAAACTTTCTACTGTTGGACATCTCATTATTTATTTATATGTCATTATGTCATATGAATTGATATTGTCTAGAGTAAACCCCATGGAGCATACTTTGGTAATGGCCCCTTTATGTTCTGTGTGTAATATCTTGGGAGCTAGGCCCCTTATCAGGAGAATTATACCTTAGACTTTCTAGTGGTCTAAATGTTCTGGCTCAGTGCCAAATGGCTTGGTACTTTGGGATGAGGAAGGAATCCACTTTCTGATTAGTATGGGAGAAAAATCTGTCCGTTCATTAAATATTAAAAAAAAAAAAAAGCAACTCCTTTTGCCTGTGTTCGCTTCCTTTCTCTATATATGTGTGGGATATAACTCCCTTTTTGAACTACCCATGGAAAAGAAGCTGTTTCTTCCAATTACTTCCATTACAAAAATTATTAAAAGAAAAATAAATATAATTACTATGTTCACTCAGCAACCATTCCTATTCAGCTACAGCTTGATTCAAATTAGTGTAAAATGTGCAAGTGTAAATAAGAAAAATTTGACCAAACATCTGTCACAAATGGTGATGTCTCTTCCATGAAAAACAAAATTCAATCTATTCTGGCTTTTATAACACCCTCTTTGACTACAACAGAACCCAACAACATAGGATAATTCACAAACATTTGTTTTATGTAGATATAACTTAAAGTTTGATTAGGCAAATAATGAAGAAACATTTTCATATGGCTTGCAGTTAATTAAATCTTACTGTGTTTAATAGGTGAAACTTCATTGAGATATACATTGAAACAACAAGAACAAAGGAAATGGAAGAATTGCATTTAGTCCAGGTTTTGGGTAATTATATAAGTACTGTCCTCTATGAAAGACAAGACATATTCATTGCTAGAAAAGCTAATAAAAATGAATTTAATGTGCCAGCAAAATTGTAGGTTGTTAAGTTGTTAAAAATATCACATAGGTGAAATCTCTTTAAGCATAAAAGAAAGATTATTGAACTTGCTAAATGAATACTTTTATTTAAGTGCAAAAAATCTGGAAATTTTTCTAACTGGTAAAATATATGAAAGTTTAAGTTATGTTCCTATTCCAAAAAATTTAAAGGTCTTCCCATGATTTGAAAATGAATAAGATATTGAACTACTAGAAAGGGACCATACAAATATTTTTTCTTCTGATATCCCAAGTGTTTTAATTCATGGAAATAATGAACATTAAAATAACAACAACAAAAACAGTTTTTGAGAAGTTCTCAATATGGAATGATGAATCTACTTTTATGAAATTAAATTTGAGGCAAATAAATATAAGGCCTTAGCCTTATGATATACCTCTATAGGATTCGAGAAGCATTGCCTGTTAACATTGTTAACTTGCTAAAGAACTCAAGATTTTAATGGCCTACATATTAAGTAAATTCAATATTGTAACAAAGAAAAAAAATTTTTTTAAAGCAAAGGAATGCTTTTTTCTTTCTTTCAGTTTGTTTAATTTAATTCTTGAAATTCTTTAAGGTAGAGCTTTCCCATTATGAATACTTACATCATGGATAAGTATTAAAACTTTATCTCTAACTTATATTCCTTTTTTTAAAAAGTTAAAAATGACTTAGTCATTAGATTTAGGCCTCAAGAAGGTAAGGGATTTATCTATGATTACACAATTCTGAGGCAAAATTTAATCCCTCTATAGATTATGTATCATCCTCACAAATATAATCTTGGGACCAAATGCTTTGAAAGAATATGTAATCTTTGTGTCAAACATCATAACATGAATAATATATCTTTTATGTGAACAGGTGAGGTTTTATGTGAACATGATTTTTCCAACACATTAGAATAGTTCTATAGGCACCAGTGAAGCAAGAGTATTCATGTATTAAGATCCCAGAAAATCTGAGCACACTTTTAAGCTTGGAACACCCGGTGTACTTGAATTGTTTGAGATTCCCAGGACAGAAGTAAAGTTCATTAGCTATCCTTATTCACCTTTTCATCAATTAAATGAAAAAACAGAACATGCTAAATAGTTCTACATCCATTTCTTTCTCATCCTCCTTATCCCATCATCTCCAAAGAAATATTCTTCTACATTGAGTACTAGTTTTAAATGATCTCCAAACTGTAGCATTCCTGTTTAGGTCTGAATTGAAGAAATTTGATCTCCTTTTTTTCTTAAGGCATTCTGAAGCTCCTTCTCATTCTCTTCCCATTACCATTTTTTTTTCTCTCCTGCCTTAGTGTAATAGTTTCTTTTAGTAACAGTAAGGGATAAAAATTTGTTGTCTGTGTTTTATTTTCTTATGCACATAGAAAATGGAGCCACAATACAATTTCAGTATTCTCTTAATTAGAAATTCAGACCTCTTTCTACTATATTATATTGCCAAGTCAAAAAGTCCTATTTTGGTAGTCAGGAAACTAGAATTTCACTCTTCTACAAAGGAGCCATATGATCTTGGAAAAATCACTAAATATCAATATCTTTTTCCACATAATTCAAAGGATTCCTTGCAACTATAATTTCTTTTTGAATAGCTTTTACTCTTCTATCTCTCTGCCAATGTATCCAAGTTCTTTTTTTTGTATCATCCATATAGACAAAGGCAGTAATGATATACCCTATGAAATAATAATAACTCATACAGAAAATTTTTAATATTTCCAAAGATTTACTGCTATGAGTTTCAAATCATGTAATATTAGAACTGGCAGAAAATTTGGAATAACAGAATTCAGAAGTGAAGGTAGCCTATGAAATATCTTGAAAAGATAACAATAAAAATCACACAATTTTCATTGCCCTACCACTTAGTATAGTATCTACAACTTTTATTCACTACACATATATATGTATGTATGTATGTATGTATGTATATTCATTTTACAGGCTAAGAAATCAAGTCCCAAAGAAAGGCCAAACCAGGACCAGAGCTTGGATTTTCTGACATAGTAGCAGTGTTCTCAAAGTCATACTTAGTATACTAAATGCAGCAGTGAATCAAAAAATCAATAAACCGTGGCTGATAGTTACCACTAAAAATGTATAAACTTGGCTTGACTTAATGGAGGCCATATGGATATCTAAAGGCAAAAAAGTAGCTGAACTTGAACTGGAACAAGACACAGTCACAAATCATATATATATATATTGCATATTATATATATATATTCATTTTGAAATAGTATTTGGGATGCTCATAATAAAAGAAGTGTGAATTTTAATTCTCTGAGGTTTTTCTTGTACCTATAAGACTAGCAAAATTAAGTGACAAAAATTGTAGAGTTTCAAAGACTTTCAGGAAACAGTTACTGTTGGCACTGTTGGTGCCACTGTAAATTGGGCCAACCATTATAGAAAATGATTTAGAATTATGTTTTTAAAAATCAGTTTTACTTAGCCTTCAATCGAGCAAAGTCACTATTACTACTCTGCATACAACAGATTTCAGAGAAATTAAAAACAGAGAGAAAAGTCCAAAATATTTTTGCTGTCATTTTTTCTAGTATCAAAGAACCACAAGAAGTATGGCATACCTATTTTTTAAAGAATGGATAAACAAAAGTTATTATGTGGATAAAGTGGAGTATTATTGTTTTATAAGATGCAACAAATCTGAATAGGTGAAATTATTTTGCGAAATCTTGTATGAACTGAAGTATCATGGAATTAGCAAAGCCCTGAGAACAATTTAATTCATGACTTCAATTATATAACATAAAACAAGATTGAAACATTTCAGAACTGTAATCAATGTAACATTCAATCATGACATCAGAACATGGCAGAATTTGGATGTGGGGTCTAGAAGACCTAAGTTTTTGCTAACCATGGGAAAGATTCTCTGTCTCTATTTCCTCATTTACAAAACAGGTATAATAATAACACCTACTTCACAGAGTTGTTAAATGAATGAAATAATATATGAAAAATGAAGTACTTCATTCCCCTTAAAATACTATAAAAGTCCTAACTGCTGTTATTGACTATGGATCTTCCCTTGTTCTTCTTTATATTGTGTGTTCACTGATTTTTGTTAAGTTCAAATCATCAGTTAAAAAGTAAAAGAACCAAGGTCAAGAAAAAATATTAGTTGAAGAGGCAATGTTTTGGTTTTTTTGTTTGGTGTTTTTTTTTTTTTTGCATATTCTGTAGGCATAAAAGTTATGTCCTCATTGCCTTTTTTTACTTCTAATCTTTGTTGCATTTACATTTCAAATAATCTTTTCATATATGGGGAAAAGAATACACTATGTTTATAAAATTTGCAAGTGGGGATAATGAATGTGAAAATTAACAAATTAGATTTCAGATTTACATAAGTACTGAATGGAATTTATTTATATAGGAACACCTGGTTACCTGGGTCTCACTTGATGATGTGATTCTGCACATTACTAATTTAGTGCTAATAGCTGTCTCAGATTCTGTTTTGCCATTGGAATATCAATTTATTCAATTACCATTTGAGAAAGGGGATAATTATAAAGGAAAATATTTGGAAATTTTGGTAAAATGCTGACAATTTTTTAATTTGTTTGGTCAAATACCTTTGTTATTATTGATCTTCCCATTTTTGAAAAATGAAATCCTCTTTTCTCAATTGTTAATATAATGAATGTTTGGTTGGAATTATAAACATTTTAAGCAATTATATTGGAAGCTTTTTAAAAACCTGTAAGAAAAAAAATCCTGTGTAAATATTAAAAGGAAAACTATGTCAAGTTTTCACATGAGTATAAGTTTTTAAATGATCTTTCCTCCAAGAAACAATAAATAAAATATTCACCTTGCTATACAAACGTTTTTCCAGAAATCTTTCAGTTATCTTAAAAATACTAATGGACAAAGTAAGCACAGAAAACAAACATATGTCCCTCCCTTCCACCCCAAAGAATCTAAGTCAGTCTTGGCTCTCCTTAGGAAATTGAATTTTTTATTCCTTATCCCATCTCCCCCACCTTTTTTTAATCACATAAGCTGTTAAAAGGAATTGAGTTTTCCTTTCTCAAAGGAATCCCAGAAGTTAGGTCTTTTTTGTTTTCCAATTATATGCATAATAGAAAAGGGCAGAGAAGAGGAAGTGAATTGTACAGTAAAAATGAATCTTTTAACCTCAACAGAAAGTGTTTGCCTGTTTAGAGATAAGAAAGCATTCATGATGAAGCTTAAATTTTCTTTGGATGACTTTTTATAGTTCCGTGTGGAAGACATCTGAATGGGGCCATCATGAGGACTAATTAGAATAAATGTGAAATTTTGAACCCTTGGAATTTTTTTTCTGGATTTTTATATTTGACTTGTGAGGAAATTGGTTTTAGAACATCATTTTTTTTAAATTAAGCTTTGTAGATTTTTTCTTTTGACTCATAAAAGTTGTCTAATGACAACCAGTAGCTTTCCCTCTTCTTGGTTTAAAGAATAATGTAGTTTCTTTGGAAATACATAAATTAAATTTGAATTCTATGTACGCTTAGATAATTCTGCAATTTTCATTTTGTACAAGAATTTATGTATCATAGCCAAATTAATTTATGCATAATCAGTATGGCAAGGAGTTAAATTGTTATAGTAAAGATATATGTGTAGAGAAAGGAACTTCAGCTAATCTCCAAATTTGTTTACCAATCTTGAATTTATACATGTATCTAAATATAGATGAAAATTTCCTTATTGTTTCCAGTGAACTAATGATGTTGATGGAATTAAATCATTGAAGATGTTTTTAGGAAATTTAGTGACCCAGTTTTTTGAACCATGAGAATGTTTTAGCTTTTTTCTCTTTGATACCTTTGTCTGTTTAAATTTGTTTATTCTGTTTGATAAAAATGGATGAATAGGGCGCTGATCTTTGAAAAGTCTGTACTCAAAAAGAAAATAAAAGGGGGGGCGGAGCCAAGATGGCGAACTGCAGACAGCTTTCTTTGTGAACTCCTTTGGGACCTTCCCTCAGACCCAGACAAAGTGAGCCTTCAAACTGGTTTTTGAGTGAAGGCTCCGCCAAACATTTGGACTACAACGAACTTCTATCAAAAATCTACCTTGAAAGAACTCCGGAGAAGGTTAGCCTCAGGGGAAATCGGCCGCTGGTCACAATCAGACTCCAGCGGGGCGGAAGTCAGGGCTGCCATAGAGGGGCCGATTTAAGGCACCCAGGAAGCCACTGGGAGACGCCTGGGTCACTTTGCTCTGCTTGCGGGCAGGTGCTTTGGCAGATCTGCCTTTGGTAAAGGGTGGATCAAGAGCAGCTGAAAATGTGGTCCTAGTGC
>JAJPUD010007983.1:12446-24213 GCA_023553655.1 Myrmecobius fasciatus
GAGAAAAAATAGAACAGTCCCCAGATCCTGACATTATGAAAACAATCCCAGATGAAGCCATAAAGGCAGACTTAAGTTGGTCTCCCTTTCAGAAGGCTTACCTGGATGATTGCATTAAGAATCTCAAAAGAGAGCTAGAAGAAGAATGGGGAAATAAATTGAGATCAGGGCAACAGAAATATCAAAAACTGGAAAATAGGACTGGTGAATTGGAAAAAGAAAACAGTTCACTGAAAAACAAAATGGGTGAATTGGAAAAAATCACCAATTCACTGGAAAATAAAAATGGTGAACTGAAAAACAAAATTGGTGAATTGGAAAAAGACAACAATTCACTGAAAAATAAATCTGGCAAAATGGAAAAAGAATGCATTGAATCAAGAAACTCAATTGGCCAGCTACAAAAGGAGCTAAAAAAGATAACTGAAGGAAATAATACTTTAAAAATTAAAATTGAACAAATAGAAGTAAATGACTCAATAAGACTTCAAGAATCAGTTAAACAAAAACAAAAAAATGAAAAAAATAGAAGAAAATATGAAATATCTCCTAGGAAAAACAACTGACTTGAAAAACAGATCCAGGAGAGACAATTTAAGGATTATCGGACTCCCTGAAAGCCACGATGAAAAAAAGAACCTGGATGCTATGTTCCAGGAAATCATGAAAGAGAATTGCCCTAATGTTTTAGAATCAGAAGGCAAAATTGGCATTGAAAGAATTCACCGATCACCTCCAGAAAGAGACCCCAAAATTAAAACCCCAAGGAATATCGTGGCCAAATTTCAGCACTATCGCACCAAGGAAAAGATATTGCAAGCAGCTAGAAAGAAACAGTTCAAATACCGAGGAACTGTCATTAGAATTACACAGTATCTGTCAGCTTCCACTTTAAAGGATCGAAGGGCCTGGAAGCAGATATTCCGAAAGGCAAAAGAACTTGGATTACAGCCAAGAATAAGTTATCCAGCTAGAATGAGCATCATCTTCCAGGGAAGAAGATGGTCATTCAATGATACAGGAGAATTTCACCTATTTCTAATGAAAAGACCTGATCTGAACAAAAAATTTGACCTCCAAATAGTGAACTCAAGAGAAGCATAAAAAGGTAAAAAGGAAAACTCTTGAGAACCATATTTCTACTATAGGTATCCTTTAAAGAATGGCAGTATAATTTGATTTTTCTTTGATAATAATGGAAAAGAAATTAGAGGTGGAAGGGATACCATACTGAAAAAGAAAAAGGGGGGAGGGGGGAAAGGAGGCAAAATAAAGTAAAAATAAAGGAGGTAAAATAAGGCAAAATCTCATAGACATAGAAGATCTAATATAATTGAGGGAAAGAAGGGAGGGAGATGAGTATTGTGTAAACCTTACTCTCATTAGATTGGATTCTAAGAGAGTATATCAGACACATTTGGCTTCAAAGAAAGGCCTGACCCTCCTTGTGGGAAGGTAGGAGGGAGGGGAGAAAAGGAAAGGGATAAACTAGTAGAAGGATTAGGGGAAAGGTATAAAGGGGAGGGAGGGACTCTAAAGGGAGGAGGATTATTGGTGGGAAATGGTCATCAAGAGCAAAGTACTGGGGAGGGGGGAAGGGAGAGAGGGGAAAAGGAAGAGAAAATCATAACTCTCGGTAAATAAGATGGCAGGGAATACAGATATAGTTATTTTAACTGTGAATGTGAATGTGATGAACTCTCCCATAAAACGGAAGCGGGTAAAAAGAAAATAAAAGAACTATTTTAAAGTAAAATTAAACTCAGTGCTGCAAGATGCTTTGACAATAGTGATGAAAAGTTATTAACATGCTCTCAAAAAGTTTACAGTCAAGTAAATTGTATAAACATTCTTTTTCCTTATTCTTTACTCCAATTATAGCATTATAGGATCATGGGGTTTCAAATTAAAGGAAACTCTGAGCTCACTTAATAAAAGTTCATAGTTTTATAGGAGAGCCAGCCAACAAAGGTGAGGTTCAAGATTTTACCAATAGTTAATTGTATGAGAATGAGATTAAAATCCAGATAATCTAACTTCAAATCCAGTGCTTTTTATTCTTGGATGAAATATTTGTGGTTATTATCTGAGAAATTTTCCTCATTGTTCTCCTTTAGATCAAAAAATGAAGTTCATTTAAATATCTTTTTGTGGAGTTCCATAAAACAATGCAACTAAATAAATCCTTTGGTTTAGTAAAGGCTGAAGTCTGAACTAGTTTTCCTTACTAGTGCAGTCTTGTGAAATTTGGGTCCCTTCCTTGCCTTATCCCTTTCAGAATTCCTCTCTCTTCTTTTTATTTCTCATCCCCCTCAACATCCTTTCTCCTTCTCTTTCAGTTTGTTGTATATCACAAGAGACAAATATCACTTGAGACAAGTTTCAAGAACTAACATTCAACAGTATAAATGTATAGAGGAATAGATGTTGGTATTTAACACTTTTTCTATACCTTCTTATCTGCCAAGGTTGGATATAATCAAATGGAATATAAACTTTTTAAAAGCAAAGACTGTTAGCTTTTTGTACTTTAACTTTCAGGATCTAGCATGGGGTTTATGTTATTGATTTGAAAGTTGAATGTCTGATAGACCGAATAGGGATGTAAATTTCATGTCAGAAAATGGCAGAAAACATTTAGCTGAACTACAGGTAGATATTTAGATTTGATTTAGAAAGCAGAAAGTAGAGATTTACAAAGGAGGGGAAATAGGTTAAGCAAAAAGTAGAAAGGAAATTACTGTCTTTTCTAATTTTACTATAGCCAAAGTCCATGCAAATGAATTATTCTGTCAAACTGGGAGAAAAAAATAATGTTTTAGGTACCCTTGGAGAAGAAGTGAGAGCAGTGGACATTTGAGATAGGGAAAAGATAAGAGTGAAGGAACGATGGTTCTGAGCTTGAGAGAATAGCTATAGTGTATAATGATAAAAAAAAAATTGTTGATGATGCATTGAGGGCAAGAATTGATTGTGGGAGTTGAAATAAGTTTTGGAGATAATTCTCTTCTGAAATTTTTTTTATCTTTTCATTCCTTTTTGAATTTGAAGCAAAATAAAATTCTTCTCCTTAATGGCATGCATTATATTTAATGTATTTCATGAAGTCATGTTAGTTGCAAGGTATTTGTTACCCAATTTCTGCAACTTGTAAAGTGTCTATTATTCAGTTTTGTAATTTTGGGTAGCTATGTTGTACAGTAGATAAACTCCCAAGCCTGGAGTCAGAAAGACATGAATTCAAATATTTGTCATTGTTGAGTTGTTTTAGTGGGTCTGAGTCTTTGTGACCATGAGGAGAGGACCATGATTAGAGTCAGGGAAAAAAAAATATCAGAAGTGAGGAGTAAGAAACTGACAAAGTAGTCGAGATCATTGGGCCCCCTCAAAGGAGAGCATAGTTTGATTTTAGACATGAGTCATTGTGGTAGAATTAAAAGAGCCCTTACATGAAAAGGATCTGAGTTCAAAACTGCCTTTATACCTTTGTGTGCTATGACAGATGACTTAGCTTTTCTGAGTCTTGACTTCTTTATCTACAAAATGAGAGAATGTTACTGCATGTCTTTGGCATTGGTTTACAATAGAAAAGAAAATTACTTCTATCTCTAGAACTATGATCCTACAATATGACAAGAGTTATATGCACATCATAAGCACATCATTTTCAAGATATTAAAATGAGGATGATATCATAAATAATATATCAGATTGTGATTTTTTAAAATTGCATAACAAAAAGACTATTCGATCTATATAATTATATGGCAATTTGTTGCTACTGAGAAAGTAGAAAAAAATTCTTACCTCAGAATTTTTTTTTCATTTTAAAAATAAAATGTGTTTCACCTGTGAGCAAAACAAACTAGGAGAAGGAATTTGAAGGAAAGATACTTGATTCATGAGGCTCATTTTTTTTTTCCCAAAGGATAAAAGTAGATGAGATGAAAACACTTTAACTTAACACCTGCATTTTAAATATGTTTTTATTCTTTTAGAACCTGAAATGATTTAGTCACAAAACTAAAGCTCTTATTTGCACATTGATGGACAGATGGTACTTTCTGGCAAAAGGCCTACCGAAATATGGTGCCATATGCACTAGACAGGTTTAATGAAAGAAGGAAGAATTTTGTTGCAGGGAATTTTAAAATTATTTAGTCAGTCACATTTCTCTTTGAAATTCAATTTTCAAAAGATTTTTACCAATAAATGTTTATTCTGATGATTTGTGCTGATCAAAAAATTGTCAAATTTACCCTAGTTGATTAAAAATATAAGAAACTTAAATATTAGACTTATTAATTTTAAAAATACATGTTTTTATAAATCTCTTCTGTATTTTTCTTGATGACTGGCAGGCTATTACTTTGATATAGAGACAGAAGTTAACTCAGTCTCTTTCTATTTCCTGACCAACCATTTCTCTTCTATGACAAATCCTCCACTGATCTCTAAGCTACTCTATGGAATTCTCAAAGACTACAAATCATTGATACATAAGTGGGGAGAGTTTTCATAAGAGTAATTCCTAACACTAATGAAATCGTAGGACCAGATAAGGCATTATATGGATTATTCCATGTTTTGGTAGATATAGAAAACATTTTTAAAAGACAACAAACATCCTTGATGGAATTGTGTAAAATAGGGATTAGGTCAGCGTGAGCAGAAGACAGGATTTTGAATGAGATAGAACTGTATTCAAATTCTTTGATGTTACCTACATAGATAGATCAGAACAAATTATTTGACATCTACATGTCTCAGACAACTCTTAAGATTCATCTTAGGGATTGAAGGATCTAAATTAAGAAAAAATTTAATTGCAATGACCATCTCTGAAAATAAATGATAAAAATAAACCAAAGAAATCAGTATAGTAAATCTAATGGCAAATATTTTGTTTTTATTTTGTTAATACTAAAAAATAGCAGAATAGGCAATTATTGCAATACTAATAAAAGAAAAGCTCTATTGCCTATTTTGGCCTCCTGGGTTAATTTTTTTTTTCACTTAATGAAGATATTTAAATTCTTCCTGCCTAAATCTTAATGTTTATGTAAGCAGTTACATGTGTCAATATATGTTTATACATATTTTACTAGTTCCTTTTATACACATAAGATTATTCATAATGCAAGATACTAATCCTGTATTTTTTGGAATAAATGTGTATAAAATAAAAGAGGAGAAAATAATATTTTTCCAATAATGTTTACATTCAAAAAGCATACCATACAAAAGTTCATGGCAATGGCATGAAGTTAGCAGAAAAGAAACAAGTTTCATGTTAATTCCACTGAACTTTTATAAGGGTTGGTTTCTGTTCCCATTTCTGATGCTTATTATTCATATGATTTTGGTGGGTCTTAGTTTCCTTATCCGCAAAACAAGGGGCTTGAGCTAGAAGTTTTCTAGGATTCCTTCAGGTTTTTAAAAATAATTTTACTTTGTGCTAGTGGATGAAAGGTAATCTTAGAGATGAAAACAGCCAGAAAGGATCTCCTACTAAAGATAGGATTTCAATTGACTAATGAAGGAGGAGAGGAAAAGTAATCTAAGAGATTTGAGCATTCCAATCAGCAAGTGCAAAGGCATGGAGTCAGAAAAAAGATTTTCTGGGACTCATACTCCCATTTACTTTGTCATCCTTTCCCCAGGCAAAGAATGGATTGTGTGTGAATGACAACAAATTGTTCAATATGACTCAGTTGTACAGTGCATTATGGATAGTAAAGTGTAAGATGACTAGAAAGATAGAAATGAGCCAGGTTGAAAAAAGGACATTTTTATTTAATTATTTAATCCTGAAGGTAATGGAAAGTCAACAACAGGTAACAGAAAGCCAGAAGTCAGGAAAAATTCCTTGTCTGTACTATAGGACAGTTATTCTGACAACTCAGTGGACAAATGGACTGCAGTGGGAAGATACTTGAAACAGGGAGACAAAGTAAAAGACTATTTCAGTAGTGCAGATATAAGTTGACAAGGGTCAAACCACAGTAATGCCATGTAAACGAATGAAGGGTACACATAGTAGAAATTTTGTGAATATAGAAGCAGACTTGGCAGCATATTGGATAGGTTGAGTGAGGAACTGAGAATGACAGCAGGTCAGTGTTACCCAGCCTGGGTGACTAGAGAGATGATGGGACCTTCAAAAATATGGAAGTTAAAAAAAGGAAAGTTTGCAGGGGACAGATAGTAAATTCTGTTTAAGATGTGTTGAGTTTGAGATTTAGTACAAAAAATGTCTAATAACTAAGTGGTGATACAAGATGAATTAAAAAGAATGGTAAAGCCTGAAAAAATACTTTTAATGATTGGCATAATTTCACAGGTGGTTTCTTTATTGGGGCTGGGGGTGAGGATAGGGGAAAGAATCGTGGAATTCAAATGTTTTAAAAAGAAATGTTAAAAAAATTAAATGTAACAGGGAAAATAATAAAGTAAAAGAGTTACATCTTAAAATAAATGCATATTGTAAGAAAAGAACTTTTCAACTTTTTTTTTTTTTTGCTTTTTGCTGAGGCAATTGGGGTTAAGTGACTTGCCCAGAGTCACACAGCTAGAGAATATTAAGTGTCTGAGACCAGATTTGAACTCAGGTCCTCCTGACTTCAGGGTTGGTGCTCTATCCACTGCGCCACCTAGCTGCCCCTGAACTTTTCAACTTTTAAAAAAATGTTTTGCAATCATTCTTATTATTCATCAGAAAAATTGTATTTGAGAATTATGTTAATGACTTTGATAACTGAATTTATGGAAGGCCATGGGATTACTAAATGGAAAAATTATAGAAAAGAGGAGAAAGGACAACCTTTGTGATATGCTGATGGATAGTTGGCTTGATCTATAAAAAGTTGCACAAGATAGACTAAAAATGTAGTGAGACAGCTAGGTGGAGAGCAGTTTCATAAAAATATAGATGAGAGAATATCAAGGAGAAGAAGATGATTGACACTGTAAAAGGCTGCAAAAAGTGAAAGAAGAATGAACATTGAGAAAAAGTCTTATCTTGACACCTAGGGAATGATTGATAACCTGGGAAAGCCATTTCTGTTGAATTATAAAGTAGGAAGAAAGACTAAAGGGAACTTAAAAGTGAGTGTGAGGAAGGGAAATGAAGACACTGATTGTACCTAGCATTTAGAGAGTAGTGTAAATGATTTGGTCAAGTAAGGATTTTTTTTTAATTTTATTTTATTTGCATAACATATGTGAGGGTAATTCTTCAACAATAACCCTTACATAGCTTTCCGTTACAAATTTTTCCCCCCAACTTCCCCACCCCTCCCCTAGATGGCAGGATATCCACTACATGTTAATTATGTTAAAATATTGGCAAATTGAATATATGTATACATATTTCCAAACTTATCATTGTCGTGCAAGAAAAATCTTATCTACACAAACGATATATCAGATAAAGGAAACACAATGTAAGCAAACATCAATCAAGGAGTATGAGAATGTTATGTTGTGGTCCACATTTCACATCCCACTCTCTGGGTGTATATGGCTTTCTTCAGTGAACAATTGGACGTGGTTTGAAACATATCATTGTTGAAGAGAGCCATGTCCATCAGAATTGATCATCATATAGTACTGTTGTTGCCATGTATAATGATCTCCTGGTTCTGCTCATTTCACTCAGCATCAGTTCATGTAAGTCTCTCCAGGCCTCTCTGAAATCATCTTGCTGGTCATTTCTTACAGAACAATAATATTCCATAATATTCATATACCATAATTTACTCAGCCATTCTCCAATTGAAGGGCATCTATTCAATTTCCAGTTTCTAGCCACTACAAAAAGGGCTGCCACAAACATTCTTGCACATGTGGGGCCTTTTCCTTTCTTTATGATTTCTTTGGGATATAAGCCCAATAGAAATGCTGCTGGGTCAAAGGGTATGCACAGTTTGATAACTTTTTGAGCATAGCTCCAAATTGTTCTCCAGAATGGCTGTATCCGTTCACAGCTCCACCAACAATGCATCAGTGTCCCAGCCCTCCCACAACCCCTCCAACATTCATCATTAACTTTTCCTGTCATTTTAGCCAATCTGACAGGTGTGAAGTGGTATCTCAGGGTTGTCTTGATTTGCATTTCTCTGATCAACAGTGATTTGGAGCACCTTTTCATATGACTGTAAATAGTTTTAATTTCATCCTCTGAAAACTGTCTGTTCATATCCTTTGACCATTTATTGATTGGAGAATGGCTTGAATTTTTATAAATATGAGACAATTCTCTATATATTTTAGAGATGAGACCTTTATCAGAACCCTTGAATGTAAAGATGATTTCCCAATTTATTACTTCCCTCCTAATCTTGTCTGCATTGATTTTGCTTGTACAAAAACTTTTTAACTTAATATAGTCAAAGTTATCTATCTGGTTTTCAATTAAGAGTTCCAGTTCTTCTTTAGACATAAATTTATTGCATCTCCAAAGGTCTGAGAGGTAAACTATATTACATTCCTCTAATTTACTTATAGTATCACTCTTTATATCCAGATCATGAACCCATTTAGATCTTATCTTGGTATGTGGTGTTAGATGTGGGTCAAGCCCTAATTTCTTCCACACTAGTTTCCAGTTTTCCCAGCAGTTTTTGTCAAATAGTGAATACTTATCCCAAAAGCTGGGGTCTTTGGGTTTATCAAAAACCAAATTGCTATAGTTATTGCCTTGTTTGTCTTGTGATTCCATCCTATTCCACTGATCGACTACTCTATTTCTTAGCCAGTACCATATGGTTTTGATGACCGCTGCTTTATAATATAGTTTTAGATCTGGTACAGCAAGTCCACCATCGTCAGCCTTTTTTTTCATTAATCCCCTTGAAATTCTTGACCTTTTGTTTTTCCAAATGAACTTTGCTACTATTTTTTCTAGATCTGTAAGATAATTTCTTGGGAGTTTCATTGGTATGGCACTAAATAAGTAAATTAGTTTGGGTAGTATTGTCATTTTTATTATATTTGCTCGGCCTACCCATGAGCATTTTAAGTTTTTCCAATTGACTAGGTCTGATTTGATTTGTGTGGAAAGTGTTTTGTAATTTAGTTCTTATAGTTCCTGACTATCTCTTGGCAGATAAATTCCCAAATATTTTATACTATCAACAGTTATTTTGAATGGAATTTCTTTTTGTATCTCTTGCTGCTGAACTTTATTGGTAATATATAAAAATGCTGATGATTTATGTGGATTTATTTTGTATCCTGCAACTTTGCGAAACTTGTGAATTGTTTCTAGTAGTTTTTTAGTTGAGTCTTTAGGGTTCTCTACGTATATCATCATGTCATCTGCAAAGAGTGATAATTTGGTTTCCTCATTACCTACTCTAATTCCTTTAATCTCTTTTTCTTCTCTTACTGCCAAAGGTAACATTTCTAAGACAATATTAAATAATAATGGTGACCAGTGGGCAGCCTTGTTTCACTCCTGATCTTATTGGGAATGGTTCTAGTTTGACTGCATTACATATGATACTTGCTGAAGGTTTTAAGTAGATATTACTAATCATTTTAAGGAAAAGCCCTTTTATTCCTATACTCTCCAGTGTTTTTAATAGGAATGGGTGTTGGATTTTATCAAAGGCTTTTTCTGCATCTATGGAGATAATCATATGGTTTTTATTAATTTGGTTATTGATATAATTGATTATGCTAATTGTTTTCCTAATATTGAACCAGCCCTGCATTCCTGGTACAAATCCTACTTGGTCATGATGTATTATCCTGGGGATGACTTTCTGTAATCTTGTTGCTAAAATCTTATTTAAAATTTTTGCATCAATATTCATTAGGGAAATGGGTCTATAGTTTTCTTTCTCAGTTTTCCCCCTACCTGGTTTAGCTATCAGCACCATATCTGTGTCATAGAAGGAATTTGGTAGTACACCTTCTTTCCCTATTTTTTCAAATAGTTTATATAGTATTGTGATTAATTGTTCTTTGAATGTTTGGTAAAATTCACATGTAAATAAATCCATCTGGCCCTGAAGATTTTTTCTTAGGGAGTTGATTAATGGCTTGCTCTATTTCTTTTTCCCGAAATAGGGCTATTTAAATAATTTATTTCCTCTTCTGTTAATCTGGGCAATCTATATTTTTGTATATATTCCTCCATTTCATTTACATTATCAAATTTATTGGCATAAAGTTGGGCAAAGAAACTCCTAATTATTACTCTAATTTCCTCTTCATTGGAGGAAAGTTCTCCCTTATCATTTTTGAGACTAATAATTTGATTTTCCTCTTTTCTTTTTCTAATCAAATTAACTAAAGGCTTATCTATTTTGTTGGTTTTTTCATAAAACCAACTCTTACTTTTATTTATTAATTCAATAGTTTTCTTATTTTCAATTTTATTGATCTCCCCTTTAATTTTCAGAATTTCCAATTTGGTATTTAATTGAGGGTTTTTGATATGGTCTTTTTCTAGCTTTTTTAATTGTAAGACCAGTTCATTAATCTTCTCTTTCTCTGTTTTACGCAAGTAAGCATCTAGAGATATAAAATTACCCCTTATAACTGCTTTAGCCGTGTCCCACAAATTTTGGTATGTTGTCTCATTGTTGTCATTCTCCTGGATGAAATTTTCGATTGTGTCTATAATTTGCTCTTTCACCCATTCGTTCTTCAGGATTAGATTATTTAATTTCCAAATAACTTGTGGTCTATTTTCCCCTGGCCTTATATTACATGTGAGTTTTATTGCATCATGATCTGAGAAGGATGCATTTACTATTTCTGCTTTTCTGCATTGGATTTTGAGGTTTTTATGCCCTAACACATGATCAATTTTTGTATAAGTTCCATGAACCCCTGAGAAAAAAGTATACTCCCTTCTATCACCATTCAATTTCCTCCAGAGATCTATCATACCTAACTTTTCTAGCCTTTTGTTAACCTCCCTAACTTCTTTCTTATTTATTTTGGAATTTGATTTATCTAATTCTGAGAGTTCAAGGTTGAGATCTCCCACTAGTATAGTATTACTGTCTATTTCTCCTTGCATCTCTCTTAACTTCTCCTCTAGGAATTTGGATGCTATACCACTTGGTGCATATATGTTAAGTATTGATACTGCTTCATTGTCTATGGAACCCTTTAGTAAAATGTAGTTTCCTTCCTTATCTCTTTTAATTAGATCTATTTTTGTTTTTACTTGATCTGAGATAAGGATTGCTACCCCTGCCTTTCTTTGTTCACCTGAAGCATAGAAGATTATGCTCCAGGCCTTTACCTTCACTCTGTATGTATCTCTGTGCTTTAGATGTGTTTCTTGTAAACAACATATTGTAGGATTCTGGCTTTTAATCCAGTCTGCTACCCGCTTCTGTTTTATGGGAGAGTTCATCCCATTCACATTCACAGTTAAAATAACTATATCTGTATTCCCTGCCATCTTATTTACCCAGAGTTATGATTTTCTCTTCCCTTTCCCCTCTCTCCCTTCCCCCCTCCCCAGTACTTTGCTCTTGATGACCACCTCCCACCAATAATCCTCCTCCCTTTAGAGTCCCTCCCTCCCCTTTATACCTTTCCCCTAATCCTTCTATTAGTTTATCCCTTTCCTTTTCTCCTCTCCCTCCTACCTTCCCACAAGGAGGGTCAGGCCTTTCTTTGAAGCCAAATGTGTCTGATATACTCTGTTAGAGTCCAATCTAATGAGAGTAAGGTTGACACAATACTCATCGCCCTCCCTTCTTTCCCTCAATTATATTAGATCTTCTATGTCTATGAG
>JAJPUD010007983.1:24613-71728 GCA_023553655.1 Myrmecobius fasciatus
GTAAAAGCTTTCTATGGTGAGAGCTCTCTTCTGCTTCTTGCTCATGGTTTAAAGTTGGGATATTGGTCAAAAACAGAGAAAACTGCAACAATTTTATTTGCCCTGGGACAGTTTGCCGAGTTGACTTCCGGTCTGAGGCTTGTCGGGCTAGATTCGCACTAGGACCAAGTTTTCAGCTTCTCTCGATCCACCCTTTACCAAAGGCAGATCTGTCAAAGCACCTGCCCGCAAGCAGAGCAAAGTGGCGTGTCCCAGGGGCTTCCTGGGTGCCTAAAATCCGCCCCTCTATCGCAGCCCTGACTTCCCCCCCGGCTGGAGTCTGATCGCGACCAGGGGCCGATTTCCCCTGAGGCTAATCTTCTCCGGAGTTCTTTCAAGGTAGATTTTTGATAGAAGTGCATTGTAGTCGAAATGTTTGGCGGAGCCTTCACTCAAAAACCAGTTCGAAGGCTCACTTTGTCTGGGTTTGAGGGAAGGTCCCAAAGGAGTTCACAGACAAAGCTGTCTGCAGTTCGCCATCTTGGCTCCGCCCCAAGTAAGGATTTTTTAATGGTGAGAAATAAATAAAGAAATAAGAAAAATCAATGGAAAAACTATAGGGAGAAATATGCTAGAAAAATGGGTTAGAGTGCCATAAAGAACCTGCAGAATACTTTGTCTTGGTAAGGAAAGGATTCCCACCTCAAGTGAAACATAAACAATGAGACCATAGTGAGTGATATCTGAATGATGTAACTTGAAGAAGAGAAAGAAAGTAGTTGAATGGCCTGATTATTTTGGAGAGGAGGAAAAATGGGTCAAGATCCTCAGCTGAGAGAAGAATATAGAGGGATTCTATAAATTTGATAAGGGATAAAGAGAGTTAGTGATTGTAAAATAAGTTTATTAGGGAGATGCAAAAAAATAGCCTTGATGTTGAAAGCTGGTTGAGATGATATAGCATAAATTTATAATGGACCTAGTAAACATGGTTTTGAAATCTGTATGTTATATCTATTCAGTAGCATGTGAACTGTAGTGAAATTGGCAAATTGTGGGAGTAGTTAAATGCTGACTTTTGGAAAATCATCATCAGTCACAGAATAAGAAAAAAAGACAAGTAAATGGAAAGAGCAGAATCGTATTGAACTGATTTAACAAGGACTTGAGAAAAGGAAGGGAAGAGAATACAGCCAATGCAAAGATGCTGACTTAAAAAAGACCTAAAAGATTAAAGAAAGGGAAATTATAATGAAGATGAAAATCTGTTTAACAAACTTGACCAAAAAAGAAATATTACAAATGTTAGAGCTAATGCAGTAAAATAGGCACTTTAATGTACTTGCTTGAACTGGGAATTGAACCAATTCTGGAAAGCAGTTTGGAAATGTAATTCTAAACTTATTGAATTCTGAGTTCGCTTTCCTATAGAAATATCATTATGATGTCTGTGCTCCAAAGAAATGAATAGAAGGGAGGTAGGGAAGAAGGAAAGAAGGAAGGAAGGAAAAAAGGAAGGAATGAAGGAACAAAGAATTAAGAACGACAAAAAGGATTTATAGTGACAAAATATTTATAGTTACTCCTTTATGCTAGTAACTAGAGGTGTCAAACTTATTGTTCACTTGCCATGGAAAACTAATTTGACCTGAAACAAGGTAAAGCATAAGTGTTAAATGTTTAATAAAAATTTTAAAAATATAATATAACATAATGTTAATTTGCAGTTTTCTAAATTAGTATGCAACACACAAGTATCCTTTTTTTTAAATTTTATTTTGACAATCCTGATGGTAAATAATTGAACATTAAAGAAATATCTATCAACTGGATGATGGTTGCTGAAATAATAATATGTCAAATGAAATATCATTGCATTGTAAGAAATGGTGAAGGTGATAGTTTCAGAGAAATATTTGGAGTGGTAGGAAGTGATATAGAGTGAAGCAAGAAGAACCAGGGGAACAATTTATACACTGACAACAAAATCATCTGAATAAACAACTTTAATAAATTTTAGAACACTTATCAATGTAATGACAAATCACAAGTCCCAGAGGACTCATGATGAAGCATGCTGCCCACTTCCTTGATAGATAGTTCACATTAAGACTGCTTTTTTGTCATTATTAATGTTACAATATATGTCACCTCACTATATATATATTTGCTATAAGAATATTTTTCTTATTTTATCAATGACCAGGAAAATTGGAGTAAGAGAAAATAAAATTTTCTTCATTAAATTTTTTAAAAGAAAAATCTTATTATATATGTAATGGTACACATCTTTGGATCCCTTGGCTCTGCAGAGGAGTAGGGGGAAAAGTGTTGTCTAATATCATATTTACTTTGGGAGCTTCCATAAGTTTTTATTATATAAATATACATAATTTGGAAATAAGTTTACTTGGAGAATCGATACATATGTAAATGTGCCCTTATATAATGGTAAGATTTGAGATAGAAAGGCTGTGATACAGAACCTGAACTCATTAAGAAATAAAGGTGGATATCTTGGTGTGTTTATAGGTAATGACCACAATAAGCTGCACTGGTTGGTAAATCTAGATTTTATGAACTTCAGATGAAAAGAATTTTTTTAGTGATCGTAATAAAAGAAAAATGTAAAGGAAATAAGAAGTAAGGAGTACTGGTTCCCAACAGAACTAGGGAAGGTAGGAGATTGTGAGAAAACATAGCAAGTATTGAAATGTATGGTTAACTAAAAAAATCTTCAGGGAATAGAGAAGTATTTTCCAAAAATACATTAATGTTCAATATATTCTTATAAAACATCTAAGGGGCAACTCTGTAACAAGTAGATGGAGTCCTAGACTTCAAGTCAGGAATACCTGAGTTCTAATTTAACTTCAAATATTTATTAGATGTATAATCCTGAGTGTATCATTTAACTTTTGCCTGCCTCAATTTCTTCACTTGTAAAATGAAGCTTATAGATAGCACCTTTTGTACTGAGTTGCTGTAGTGATCAAATGATATTATTTTTTGAATTGCTTGACACAGTGCCTGCTATATAAAAAATACTTAATAAATGCTTGTTTCCTTCCTTCTTTAAGACACAGTATTTAAAGGAAAAAATGAATACAGAAAAACCTAATAATTGAAAATTCTATACACCTGTACAAAATGAATGTTACAGTTGATAATTTTCTATAGGAAAGGAGAGAACAATGTGAATTAGTAGGTTTAGATGATTATGAAGGGAGTCAAATATGAACTGGGTTTAGAAGGGTAGCTAGAATTAAACAAGGTGGTGATAGTGGAGAGTATTTTAGATAAAGGGAATAACATGTTTCCAGACAGAGTGGCAGAATTTATTGAAGCACACAAGGGAGACAGTGAATAAATTAACCTAAGTGAAAGAGAATTGTGTGTATGTGTGTGCATGTATCTTTAGGTTTTAACTCTTATGTAGACTATAAGTTTTTAGACTGTAAGGATAGGGACAATGTTTTATATTTTATATATTTCATTAGGAGTAACATATGAAGAAGAAATATATACATGTGAATAACATAATATACATTTGTGTATGTAACAGCTTATTTATATATATATATATATATGTAATATAACATATATGTATGACATACATTCCTCCAATAACTAAATTACAGATTGTTAGAGTTGAAAAGAATAAGAGAGAACTCATGATGTCATCCATTCGTATAAAATAATTCCCTCCATAGCATATCTGACAAGTGGTTCTTCAGCCTTTGTTTAAGGATCTTCATTAATAGAAAGCTCTCTAGCTCCCAAGACAGCCCATTCCACTTTTGTATATTTGTAATTCTTAGGAAATTTTTTCTCTCATAATAGGACTAATAAATATTCCTTTATACTGTTCCAGTGAGTTAGATAGACCACACACTATGAGGAATATATCTCTAAACAAAGGTCCATGGTGTGTTATCTCACTGTGCTAATTGGATGAATCTTCAAATTGATCCATGGCTTCCTGAACAACCACACACACACACACACACACACACACACACACACACACACACACACTTAAATCAACCTTTAATTATTTTCTTTGCAACTTCCACCCACACTCCCTAGTTCTAATACTTATGGCCAAACAGAATAATTCTAATCTGACTTCTACTTTATGATTTCAGATGCCCGAATACAGATTGAATGCATACATTTTAAAATAATAATTATGTAAAGGTTATGTATAGTTTCTGTCTCTAAGAAAATAATGACTGTGGGACAATGGGAAAATCCACTGAAGTTGTAATCAGGAAGAGTTTGTATTAAGATCTGATCTTTAATGCTTGGGAGAAGATCAGTAATGTAGAAGTCTCTTTAAACTCCTTGAACTTTGGTTTCTCTACTTATTAAATGAGAATAGTGCTATTTATTGCACTTACTTTTCAATGTTATTGTGTGTCTTAAAGCAGTAAGGTATGTAAAGCACTTTGCAAACCTTAAAGTACTGCTTAAATATTTGCTATTATTCTCAGGAAAATTTGCACAATTGGTTTGAGACTTGGAAAATATTGCTTGTGGAGAAAGACTAGAGGAGTTGATGTTATCTTTTTTAAATCAATGAAGTTGAACACTATAGTCTACTTTGCTCATAGGAATTCTGCAAGCATTGTAAGGAAGTATTGAAAGACTGGAGAACTGTACATCCCTCTATATTGAATTAAAAATTTAGAGTCTACTTTGGAGCTATAGCTAAGATTTTTACCAACAAATTTCCAAAAGCCCTTTAACTCCCAACACGTAGAATTCTGACATTTAAGTCTTCTAAAACAGGGCTTCTAAATTTTTTTCCATCCATGACACCTTTTCACCTGAGAAATTTTTATGTGACTGGAACAAAGCAAATTTACTGATAATAAATCATAATTTCACAACCCCCACATTTAGTTGCATGAGTCCATGTGAATTGTGACTCAAAGTTTAAAAAACTTTCCTTTAAAACAGACCATTTAAAAAGTAAGGCTCATGACTTCCCAACTACACCATACATCAATTTCATATTATCATTATGTATCTGTGTCTTAGGAAATAAATAATAATAACATATCTTTGCAATATCAACATAAGTAATTCTAAAGAAATGTTCTCTTCAGACTTTCTAGTTATAAAATACGATACAAAATTCAGTTCAGTTTTTAAAGAGCTTTTTCATCATAAGGATAACTAGAGGTTGATAACTTTTTCAATTATCAAAATTCACGAAAAAATCTTTATCAGTCATTGACGGGTTCTGTGATGATCAACTTTAGTGGAATTGGTATCCACACTGATAAAATGGCATATTTAGTAGCATCATCATTAGGTCACAATTTATTTCTTTTTTAATCCTTTTTTCTGCAGCCCCCAGAACTGTATTTATATATTTTTGGTTCATTTATTGTATCTAGCTCTTTATGAACCCATGTGGAGTTCTCTTGGCAAAGATACCATTTTCTTCTCAAATCACTTTATGGAGGAGGATGGTTAAGTGATTTTCCTAGGGTCATACAACTCATAAGTTTGTCTGAAGCCAAATTTGAACTGAGGAAGATGTCTTCTTGACTTCAGACCAGGCTGGGGGCTCTATCAACTGTGTCACCTAGCTGCCCCTTCTTCTACATTATAAACAATTAGTAAATGCTTATTTAATTGAATTGAATTATTGATTTACAAAAGGGGAAATTTGTCATAAATATTTTTTGTAGATGATTTTAGAAAATGCATCTTGTTTTGTTAAGTAAAGAATATAAAGCTGTTCTATCAAATTAAAATTCTTAGATGTGTGCTTACAGTCTTTTTACCTAATGGACTTTGGGTTTGGGAATTCATTTAAATTTTCTCTTTCTAGTTTTCAATTACCCACCATCCTAGCCTCAGGACATTTTATTTTTAGGTTTAGAACAGTAAAAATTATATATTTTTATAAAGTCAGTAAAGAAAACCTCTAGTCATATAGTTAAACCATTCCATTATTCCCAATCACATTTTTATCTCCCAAAATGTCTAATTATATAAATATGTCTTTTTCTGTGTCATAAAGACAAACATTTTTGTCATTTCCCCAAAACTCTAAGGCCTGTCAGAACCAATTTAGTCACCTTCTAAGTTCAATAAAAAACATTATTTCCTTTGACAAAGAATTCCAATGATTTCTATATGTACTTAATATCTGGCAGAAATAGAAAGTAAAGTTCAGAATTATTATGATATACCCTAGAGAAGAAGAAATAAAGAAAGGGATGAAGACAGTTATTATGCAAAGGAGTATGATTCTTCCTCAGTAAAGTAGGTTTTCAAGAAAATGTGAGTTTATATTTTACCAATTGATACTTGGGGTTTGATTCAAGAAGGAATTAGTGATACGTGATCACAGTGAAATCTAGAATATCTCTGACCTTATAAATTGTAGAATTCAGAATTGAAAGGGAATTGTGTGGGTCCCATGATCCAAGCTTCTCATTCTATTGATGAATAAACAAACAGAAAATATTTGGTTTGCCCAAGGTCAACTCCAGATCCAGAACCCTAAGTTTTTTTGTTGTTTTGGGGTTTTTTTTGTAAAATAGGGGTGATAATATGTGCTTATCTTATAAATATTAAAGACTTGAATGACTATAATGTTCTTCACTTGACTTTTTAGGACTTTGCCACTAAAGTTATCAAACTTAACATATCCTTTGATCCAGTAATGTTTCTACTGGGTTTATATCCCAGAGAAATCTTAAAGGAAGGATTGTGCAAAAATGTTTGTGGCAGCCCTTTTTAGAGTGGCAAGAAACTGGAAACTGAGCAGATGCCCCTCAGTTGGAGAATGGCTGAATATGGATATTATGGAATATTATTTTTCTGTAAGAAAAGACCAGCAAGATGATTTCAGAGAGGCCTGGGGAGACTTACATAAACTGATGTTAAGTGAAGTGAGCAGAACCATGAGATCATTGTACACAGCAACAACAAGATTATACAATGATCAATTCTGATGGACATGGCTCTTTCCGACAATAAAATGATTAAGATTAGTGCCAATAATCTTGTGATGAAGAGAGCCATCTACACCCAAAGAACTGTGGGAACTGTGGACCACAACATAGCATTTTCTTGCTTTCTGTTGTTGTTTGCTTGCATTTTGTTTTCTTCCTCAGTTTTTTTCCCTTCTTGATCCAATTTTTCTTATGCAGCAAGATGACTATACAAATATGTATACATATATAGGATTTAACAAATATTTTAACTTATTTAACATGTATTGGATTTCCTGCCATCTGGGGGGGGGTCAGGGGAAGAAGGGAAATATTTTGAAATACAAGGTTTCAATGCTGAAAAATTGTCCATGCATCTATTTTGTAAATAAAAACTTTTAATAAAAAAAAGAAAGAAAGAAAGAAAAAGAACTTTGCCACTATACTTCCATATGAGTAGCTTCTATACCTCACTGTTCCCACCCCAATAAACATACAAACACAAACATATTTTTAATCTTCTTTTTTATATTATAGTTCCCTATTAGAATATAAATTCTCTGAGTGTAGGAATTGTCCTTCCTTTGCCTAATATTTTTATTCCCAGCACTTGGTACAATAAATAGAGAACTACACCTAGAGTCAGATCCCATCTCAGATACTTCTTAGCTCTGTAACTATGGCAAGTTAAACTTAATCTCTGTTTTCCTCAGCTTCTTCAGTGATAAAATAGAGATAAATAATAATATCTATCTCCTGGGGCTGATGAAGGGATAAAGTGAGATAACATGTATACATTTTTTTAATACAAAGTTAAGATTTTACACAATACACAATAGGCTCTTAAATATCCTCACTACCTAAAGTTAGTGCTATGCCTAGCACATAGTAAGCATTTAATTAAATGCTATTTGACTGATTGATCACATAAACTTTATCATCAAGATACATCTAAATATATCTCAAACATCTAGGATATATTGTGAAGTAGAAAAAGGTGTCAATGTTTGTGAGTAATGTTTCAGACAAACTGGTCTGAAACCTACTAGGAATATAAAAAAATGTAAGATATAGGTTCTAACTGATTCTATGTTGTTTCTGATAATGGCAGCAATGGAAAATTTAAAGGATGATAGTTTCTCTCCAACATCATGCTCAAAAGATTAATAATAATAATGGTATATACCTTAAAACTTCCTGATTTTCCCTTACTAATCCATTATATTTTCCCATATATGAGTTACTGTAAAACTTTATTTAATTGATTAAAATATTTTCAGCTTGTAAAGCTGTATATGATAAAATGCAATTATTTGTAAATCTTTTTAATAACAGTGCTCCCTTTTATTTTTCCTAAAACTACTTCATAAAAATATTGAAGCCAAAATGTACATTACTGTAGTCTAACCTATCTCCTTCATTTTCTAGATGAAACCACTAAGGCTGGAAAGACCAAGTTATTATCTCAAGTCAAATAGTTAGTGAATGGCAGAACTGGGACTGGACCTGAGGTCTTTGAAATTTCAGGGTCTGCCAATTAATTTGAAGACACACGTTCACTCTATTAATTCAAATTGTCTCTATAGAACTATCTTGCTAAGAAAAAACAGGTCTACATATTTTTTAAAAGAAAGACCAACTTCAGTATGTGCCTCTTAAAATCATTTTTGAAAAAACATTTAAATCAGTGAATTCAAATCTGTCTGAAGTCAGGAAGAGTAATCACAACATTGATTCAGTGTACAATATACATACACATAACTACACACACTTACACACACACACACACACAAAATGCAAAGCAAATGCCAGAAATAGTCTTGCCTTTCAGTAGCTTACAACAAAATAGAAGAATAATATCTTGCATAACAGAAATACCTTGAATAAAGAGTTCCCCCCAGAACAGGAAGCCTTGGTGGTTCAAACCTGACACATCATAGATTTTTTTTGGTGTCTGCGAAAGTTACATAGCTCTTTAGAACCCCAAGTAGTTCTTCAAGACTATATAAGTTGCAGAGCTGGGTTACCTGAAAAGATTTCCTCACTCTCAGTTCCGTCCAGCAGTACAATCACTAAATATACAGATAAACATAATACAAGATGGAATATAATAATGTCAAAGAAGCCTAGAAAAATCAGGAATGGAGGGCCAGCAAAAGCTCACTTTCAAATGTTGGGATTAAGTAAACTGTCACAAAGGAGATGACTTTAATAACTAGATATGTGGAGGAAGATTATGAAATCCAGTTTAACAAGCTGTAATATAAAGATACATGTTAGTATTTTAATTCCTTTCAATTCTTTGTTAGAAAAAAGATTATTCTTTGAGAGTAAATAGGAGATTGTATCAGGAAATATATGATATAAAATTATATTTTTATGTGTGTATGTGTTCATGTATAAATGTATATAATATAGATATTCATATCTGTATTATATAGATATCATACATAGATATATATTATGTAAATGTATATAATATAGATATAATAAAGTACAATACATTTTATAAAATTAGAAATAATGTGAAAAATGAAATAGAAGGAGATCTGTTCAACTCCCATTTTTAAAAACAGAGACAGTTTCCCCATAAATTAAGATATATTATTTTAAAATAGAGGAAGAATCTTTGTAGTGGTTAGCCAATCAACCATTAATCTTGAAGACCTGGGTTCAAGTTCTGCCTTTGGTCTATACCAAATAAGATAGAATTAGATTAAATGCTGTTATTATTCTCATTTACAATTGAGGAAACTGAGGCAAGCACAGACTATGTGATCTATCCAGGATCCCACAGCAAGAAAGTGTCTGAAATTCTGTTTCATCTTGGGTCTTCCTGACTTTAGGTCCAGTAATTTATCTACTGCACTATCTACCTACCCTTAGCTAAAATTCTTCCTAATTCTAAACACTAGCAATTTTAGTCCTATGTAGCACTTAAAACTACAGCCTTCTGGTTCATACATCTGACTGGATATTGAGAAGCATATCAGCTTTTCATTCTCATAGGCTTTTATGAAATAATTACAATAAGATTTTCCTGTCACTACAGGTTCTGGCCTGGAAAGAAATAGATCCATAGAGCTGTTATTCTAATAAGCCAAAAGTTCAGGGGCAAATTTTTTTCTTGCTGCTCCTTTATCTTCTGATTGGCTTTCTTGCTATTGTGGTTCAGTTGACTTGAAGTGTCACAGGGAAATGATTTTGACTGTGGTCTCAAATTGTAGATGGCATTAACTTTTGAGTCCTTATCTTGCTGAGTAGCTCTCTAGGATTCCAATAATTAATAATAAGCCATATGGTACTCTCTCCTCATTTAGACATCTAAAACCTTCTCATATTCTGATTTTGCATTAAATGTTAGAGTCTAATCCCTATTAAAAGTATTTTTTAAAAAAAGTTCTCAAATTAAAATTCCATTGAACTTTTAAGGAAGACCAGCTGCATCGGCATTGATTCTGGTCAAAGTCTATAATAGATTGTTATTGGAACATAAATTTAAATCTGGAATGGATGACAAATAATCTTGTTCAACTTCCTTCTTTTACATGTGAAAATAATGAGTCCTAGAAAGTCCTATTTATTTGCTCAGTCACACATGTAGTATTTTAGAGCTAGGTTTTAAACCAAGTTTTCATGACTCCAAATCCTCTGGTCTTTCAATTGTGTTAACCTACCATGATGTCAGGCAGCAGTGGATAGGGCAGTCAGCCTGAGGACTCATCTTCCTGAGTTCAAATCTGGAGTCACATCCATGTTAACTGTGTGACCCTGAACAAGTAACTTAACTGTATTTACCTCAGTTTCCTCATCTGTAAAAGGAACAGGAGGAGGAAATGGCAAACCACTCCAGTATCCTTTTCCAAGGAACAGGGTCTTGAAAAATTGGATGTGACCAGAATGAATTCAACAACAGCAGTGGAGTCAAATAGAGAAAGATCTCTGCAATTTGCATGTTGGCTAATTAAACCACAAAGAAACTATTATCTGACCCCCAATGACTATTGGTACCTGTATGATTCAGGGGAAGTCAGTGAGAACCAGAGAACACTAGTCTCTTGGTTCTGTATTGTCTGGTGTGTTTTCTCCTATATAGAGTCCCTCTGATTTCTGTTTTGTAATTGACTAGGATAAATAGATTTCTTTGATAATCATTTTGTGTCTTCATCATGGAAGTGGTATTCAGTGGAAAAGGCTTGAATTTTAAAGGTTTAGATTTAAAACTCAAGTCCTCTTTTCTTTTTAATGAATAGTGAACAAATTGAGTCTGAACTTTAAAACTACATTCTCAAAACAAAAAAATTTTTAAGGGAGTGGCTGAATAAAATTCTTGCCCAGTACTTCTTCTCTCTGAGGAGAGTAGAAACATCAGCTTCTCTCCTTCATCTCTTTCTCCCCTTCCAGATGGGAATTAATCTCCCTCAGAGAAGAGAAGGGGGAAGAGGAGACTAAAGAGTTCTATTCTGCCTTTCTTTAAGCAACTCAGTGACACCCCAGTGCTGCATGTGGTGGACAGACTTTGCTACCCAAAATTATGTTTTATTTTTAGTTATTTTGTTATTTTTATATTACAATATTTCAGCATCTTTCAGTAATATAGAAGGAATTCCCTCTCCCTCTTAGTAGACTGATCATTGTGAATTTCTGTGGTCAAATTTCTGAGAATGAGCTTCTCCATATTTAAAGAGGCTGGTCTTTGGAGTCATATATAATAAGTATTACTAGACCATTCTTGAATCTGTTCTAGTTTAGTAGTGCCTACTTTACCTTATACTACAATGATATAATATTGGGATTTCAGGCTTACTCCTACATTAAATAAGATATCAGATTGGATTCCATTGTAAATGCTTAGAAAAAATATGATCACTAAGATGCAGCAAGGATTCACTAAGAAAAAATTGATCCCGAAAAAATTGTATTTACTTCTTGGGAAGATTTATTAAAGTAGTAGAGAAGGAAGATACTGTAGATTCTAGTAATATGTCCCTATCCTTTTAAATATTATTGTCAGAGATATGGAGGAAAGCATAGAAGGGGGCATAAAAGTAGATAAGATGTCTTACATAAAAAAGAAAGGTAACCACATTTTTAAAATATCAACCTGCTAGAAAAATGAATCAAATAATTATATACAAATTAAAATGTTATGAACTTGAGCTGTTTTTTTTTTCTTTTTAAAATCAACTCATATAAGATAAAAAAGCCTTCTGGGGGAAAAAAGTCTTCCTGTTTTTAATTATTAAAAGGCCAGTGCCACAGATGTGTGAGAACCAACTCCTACTGATGAAATTTTCATTGTGAAAATTTATACTTCTGAAATCAGCAAAAGCTACAAATCAAGATTGATTTATTGTTCTATTGATTGCCTAGATTTAAGTAATGAAGAAAATTTTAATAATGCAATTTAAATTTTAAAGGGTGTCATAATACAAGAAAGCTGGTTGTTAAACATTTCCCAGAATACCTTTGCATTTAAACACCAGTGTAGCTACTAATAAAATTAATGTAATCCTCTACTACATTATTAGAATTATAGCATCAGGAACACAACATTAGCAATCCTATTGCTCCTGTTGAGCTCAGACTATTTCAGGTCTGGACAACACATTTCAATAGAAACACTATCAAAATATAGCTTATATGAAAGTTAGTCAAGAAGATTAAAGATCTGAAAATTGTATCACATGAGAATTAGAAATTGTTTAAAAGGGACACCTGTAAGACATGATAGATATTTTTAAGTACTTTAAAAGTTGCACATGAAAGAGGACTCACATTTCTCTCAATATTAGAAATTAAGCCAGAAGTTGACAGAGACAGAGAAGAATATTTCTAACTTTCCTAACCATTATATTTATCTATAAAATAAAGAGACTATCTTGAAAAATTAAATATTTGTGTCCAGAAGCAAATACATCTAAAGTAATCCCTTGGGTAGTTGAGGTTTATGTATATATGTTTTAAAGTTCTTTTGAGCTAGGAAATGGCAAAAAGCCTGAGATGACTCCATTTTTAAATTAAGTATATTTGAGAACTTTCCTTTCTCTCATTCTACATGTGTATTTGTATTTGTGAACAGCAAAATTTTTTCAGTTTTCTCACATTGATTTTTCTTAGGTTATTTGTGACAGAAATAGTCATGAATAAATGCAAAAGTTAGATGTTTCTGTGCTTTGATTAGTGGGACTATACAAAAGGCTATCCTGCCCTACAGCATACCCTTTACTGAGCCTAAAATAGTACCTGAAGTTTCTATATTTCTTACTACTGTAGGTTAAGACACTGAATGCATCTATTAAAATGTATGTGTTACCTGGGAGCTATTATCAGCCATCCACACCTTAGCTAGAAGGTATTTATCAGAAAACAAAATGTCCTAAGGGAATTAACTGAAAAAATAGTGTCAAAAAAGTTAAAACCAAAATAAGTTACAGTCCCTCAATACCAAAAAATACCCTAAAGGAAACATCAAGGACTTTTAAAGCTATGTTTGAAACAATGGAAAGAACTAATAACAAAGATGCAAAGATGTAGGATACTACTTGGGAGATGATATCTTAACAGGAGTAAAAGGTACTTAGAGTCCTCAAATACTATTTGACTTCCATCTTCTCCAATAAGGAAGACGCTTTACAAACATGGTCTACACTCTTTGATTATGAAAAGAGAAATGAAGCTCATGGTAAACCTAAAGATAATAAAAACTACTACAAATGGATTCAAGATTATAGTTCTGATAAATTATTTGTCACACCTCTAAAAGAACTTTGAAATGTAACCTCAGAAAAAAAAAAAACATTCTAAAATTTTCAAGGAGTTATGGAAACTGGGGAAGGTCCCAGAATAGTGGAGCCAAGTAAATATTGTCCTAATTTTCCAAAAAGAAAAGGGTACATTTTAGAGGTTCCAAAATGGAGAGATTGACAACAATCTCAGGTAAAAATCATGACATTATTTGTGAACATTTCAAATATATTTGTCACTCACTAAGAGTCAACATGGGTTCAATAAGGACAAGTTATTCCAAAATAGCTTTATTTGGTTGGTTGGTTGGTTTTTGTAAAGATATTTTGGAGTGGCATACATATTTGTTTCTTGTCAATTTTGTTTTACTGCTTGTCGTAATGATAGGGAATTTTACAGTGAGTGATACCTGAGTTAGTGATGAATTGATCAGACAAATCCAAAGAAAATTATTTGATTTCAATCTAGTGAAATGACTCTAGTGAAATATTACAAGTTCCCATCCTTGGGCCAGTATCATTCAACAATTTAATCATTTAATTTGATGAGGATTTAGAAACAGGAAATATTCCACATTTATTGATGATAAAATCCTAGAAAGGATTGCTTAGAGCCTTGTGGTATGGAGTTTACCAGGATTTAAGAAGCTTTGCTTCTAATTGTGGTGCTGCTACTAATTTGTTGTATGACTTTGGGTAATTTCTTAATTTGTATCAACTTCATTTATGTCAAGTTTAAAAATAGTTATCTCCAAGGTAATTCTTATTGGTAAAATTTTGCAATTTGAAAATAGAATCAACATAAAGGTAATCTCATTAGTTTGATTAAATTAAGCCAACAGGATTAAAACCAACAGGATTAAATTTATACAGTTGGTTGTTGTCCTTCATAATCATATAGGACCAGTATCACATCATCATGTTCGGGTAAATTTATAGTCTGTCCTATTATGGCTGCTCAGATAAATATAAACTCAGAAGACTCTAACTCAGGGAAGAACACAAATTCTCTGCATGAACATTTGGAATGGAAATGTCTCTAATTTTTTGCAAGTTTTTTTTTTAAAGCTGCTGAATTCTGCTTTGCTCACAGAGCACAGCACTTTGATGTGGTCCTTTGCTAGTGTCTCTCTCATGTCCCACAATCAATTCCAAAGTTCTTCAAGGAGACCATGAAAGTGTCCATGTGATGCTTCTGACCTTCATGTGAGCCCATATCTTGTGTAAGTTCTTGTAAAATGGTCTTTTAAGCAAATGAACATTTGGCATTTGAGCAATGTGGCCAGCCCATTGGAGTTATTCTCCCCCCAGTAGAATTTGACTACTTGGCAGTTAAGTTTGAAAAATAACCTTAGTGTCCTCAAATGTATATAAGTATGAATATAAAATCATATGTCTCAGTTGAGAAACATTAATTTCATATAAATATAATAAGGCAGCCCTAACAATAAAGTGAAAGAAATTTAGGAATTTTAACTGCTTCAAAAACTAATGTATTATAACTTTATATGGGGCTCACCATCCTCAACAGCCACGGCCATACATGCAACCACAAACCACATAAATACCAAAGCCTTGGGAGAAGGAGCCCAGACCTCTAGCCCAGCATGATTACTATGGAGATGGAACCCCACCAAATGCCATCCATCTATAACTCAGAGGACAAGCCATCCTTCCTAGCTGAAGCAACAAGGATCTATGCAAGTCAAATAGCTTTCCTTACCTTGACACCATCTCCACTTGGATCCTGATGGAGACAATCTGGAACCCTGAACCTAAGCCTTGAGAATAGCAACATTCTTTAATCTCTTCTCAATTCAATCCCTACAAATATCATTGAAGGAAGAAATCAACAAGCAGAAGAGGCCCATCAATCTCATCACCATAAACAATTATTGACCAAGTGACACCAGAAAGGTTGTCATAAAAGGTCCCCTAATTTCTCCCTACACCAGTAATCAAATTGACATTGCAGCTCCCAGTCACCAGTTGTGAAAGCAACTCTTGAGGAAAAGGGACCAGCCATTTTCACCAATTTCAGGCAATATACAGAATAGGCAAACCAACCTAACTGAAGCAACAAGTATACCTTCTGGCAAAAGCAGGAGGTATTACGTGCCAGGCTAACTAAATCACCCCCATCATTGTCTCCCCTAAAACCTTGATTCAGAAAGCCCAGGACCTCAAACTCAAGAGCCTGGAGAATAATCATACTTTTAGACCAGTATGCACAACTATCATGGTGAGTATTAATTTCTGTAGAAATACATCCTTACAAATGTTCCTATATGTGCTATAACCATAGCTACTGAAACCCCCCCAAAAGTTCTTATCATCAAAGGCCCTGGCATTGTCAAGTAGTTTAGTATCATGAACTGACATGACTTGATCAATGATAATGGCATTAAATAAGAGACATTACCAGCTATTTTGTCCTTATGTTCTGAGAATCATTGGACCTTTCATTTGAATTGCAGCTGAAACCATCGCCATGGTTTATCTCTGTGTTACGCTGTGGTCTGAAGCACTAGGACTCTCTCTTTTAGGTTTGTAGTTTCACCAGCTCTTTGTACAATGCTTTGTACATAGTAAGTACTTAATAAATTCTTTATTCTTTCTTCAAATATTTTAAGTATGGTATATAAAGCTCAGACATTTATTAGCTGTGTTACCTTGGACAAGATATTTAACTCCATTTGCCTCAGTTTCCTCATTTTTGAATAAGTTGGAGAAGGAAATGGCAAACCCCTCCAGTATCTCTGGCAAAGAGTTGGAGATGACAACTACAAATATAGAGCATAATAGTAGTGCTACTGTATTCATATTGGTTAAATCTTTTATGTAGTATTTTCTTTATTTCTTGGTATCACATTTTAAGGACACAAATAAATGTGAGTTATTGTTTAGGGCAGAATGTCCAAGATGGGAAGATGTTCTGGAATCCATGGAATCCATGAAATACGAGGAAAATTGCCACAAGGGAGCAATTATTGGAAATAGTAATTGACTGATCTTCCGCCACTTTTGAAAGGGCATAGATTATCAGCTGAGTGCCCATTTGGCTCCTCCTAAATCTAACGGCTTTTTCACAGGTCTCATACTTCTTGTAGTTACTGTTATGATCTACCCTTTCATTCATTATACTAACTCTTACCACAGCTTTTGTGAAGGGACATTTTCCTGGCTCCCTCCCAACTGCCTGACTGATCCTTCATAACCTCTTTTGCTATATCATTCCCCACACTGTCAGCTAATCATGGTGCTTCCCAGGACTCTGTCCTGTCTGCTTTACTTCAAGTTGGAGGCAGGGGAAACAATACAAACAAAAAGCACTTTAAAGAAAATGAGTACTATTAAAGCAATTTTATATAACTTTTAACTGATGAGGCATAGATATCAAATCTATTGATTATTAAATAATGTTTATTGACTTGATAAAGAAAATAGTTCAGAGGGCAGCTAATTGGTGCAGTGATGCAGCCCTGAAGTCAGGAGGACCTGAGTTCAAATCTGTCTTCAGACACTTGACACTATATAGCTGGGCAAGTCACTTAACTCTAATTGCCTCAGGGAAAAAAAAAAGAAAAAAGAAAGAAAATAGTTCAGAATAAATTCTACCAATATTTATCCTTTGCTTTTCTTTATGTGGTTAACACTCTCAAAATTCATGTTAGATCATAGAATCCTAGACTCAAGGCTGGAAAGATATTCATAAGTCATCTTGTATATTCCTGTTTTATAGCTGAGAAAATTGAGGCCTCAGAAACTTAGCAACTGTATGATCTTGACCAAGTCTCAGCCTTTCTTAGCCTCAATTTCCCCATCTAAAATGAGCAGCATAATAGCACCTACCTCACAGAACTTTTGTGAGATTCAAATGAGATAATATTCTTAAATCACTCTATAAACACGAATGTACTATGTAAATGTTAACTATTACATAATAATTCAAAGGTGTAATATTTTTCTTGTTTTGATCAAAGAGGGATCACTACCTGGGATTAAATTAAACAAAGAAATGTATCAAATAGAGGTGAATCTATTGACACTGACAGCAGCATCATTGAGTAGAATATGACTAATATTTGGGTGGATATATTCTGCATATTCATTGAAATCTCTATTACAATGCAATAAAATCACTAAAAATCCTTGAGGGTGGAAAAATATAGGAATTTAATGCAGAGTGTGAAGATTAAGATAACATTTTCATTTTGTAATGCAAATATGTCATCTCTTCTAGTTGATGGCACCACCATAACCCTCCATCCCTCAGGCTCAGAAATTTCTGAGCTATCTTTATCTTTCTCCTTTCCTACCCAACCAATTGCTAACACTCCCCTTTTTTAAAACATTCATAAAGGGGCTTACTATGTGGTAAATACTATGCTAACTACTTTATAGTTATTTTGACATTTGATCCTCACAACTACATCAGATAAAACCTCCTCCATTATTAATAATAATAACAGTAATAAGCATAATTGAAGTAAAGCTTTGAGGTTTGCAAAGCCCTTTGCAAAATAACTTTCTTAGGTGCTATTATTATACCTATTTTACAACTAAGGAAAGTAGTCACAGAGAAGTTAAGAGCCTTCCCTAGAGTTACCCAAATAGTAATAGTAAGCATCTGGTGCATGATTCAAACTCAGGGCTTCCTGAATCCAGTATTACTTTTTACTTGCTGTACTATACATTGTGCTTCTACTCAGTTCTGTATTTTAAGCTCAGAGAGGCATTCAGATGGCTCAGTGGATAAAGCCCTGGAGCTGGAGTAAAGACCTGAGTTCTAATATGGCCACAGACGTTTATTAGTTGTGTGATTATGAATGTCACTTCATTTCTCTTTGTCTCAATTTTCATATCTTTAAGAAGGGGAAATATGCCTAGTTCATAGACCTGTCCCTGCTCCTCTTCATCCCATTCAAAAGACTTGTATAACCTTTTGGTTCATGTAAAATAAACTACAAACTCTTTGACTTAAAATTCTTAGCAACCTTACTAGGATCCACCTTTCCAATCCTATTTTGCTGAATTCTGTTTTTATGTGTGCTGCATTCAGCCATAATAGGCTACCAATTATTTCCTCTTGTCACCCTGTCTTTCCCTGTGTCAAACCAAGAAAATAAATGGCTAAAGAGCCACTGAGGTTATACATGAATTGTTAGACTCTGAAAAATAAAATAAAATTAAACTGAAGACCGACAGTGGTTATAAGTAGAAAACATTCTATATTCTTTGGTAGGGTGGAAGATGTGCCCACCAGGATCTGCTCTAGGACTGAACAGACCCAAAGGAGCAAGGCTAAGTCTTGGTACACGTAGTTGTGGCTAGACTGAAAGTCAGGTACATTGAAGTCTTCTGGGAAAAGTCTTCATAGCAGGGCTTCATGATTAGGGATATGGTTCCTACATATACTTGTTCAAGCTCAGAGACCACCTGAGGCTATCCTGAGCCAATTTTGTGATTCAGCTGCCGAAGAATTCATGCAGAAGATGAGTGAAAAGGGGTGCTTTTATGTCAACTCAAGATACAGCAGTCTTTCTGGGCATTATCTCTGAAAAATAAGGTGTCTCCTAATAGTAAAAAGAGAGAGATGAAAAGAGAAGTGTAGCTTTGGCATTATTAGTATCCTAACACCTGACTGATCATTCATGCTGACCATGTAATGATCAAGGAGTATGTTATTTCTCATCTCTCCTTGTCTGTATGATTCTTATTTATGTACAAATTCTTTCCTGATCTTCCCACTTCCAAAGTGGCAGTGACTTATACTTTCTCATATTTTCTAAATCCCTTCTATTTCCTTACCCATTTCTTTGTGTGTGTGATTCATCATTAGAGTACAATTCCTTGACAACACAATTACTAACACAAATGCCTTACATCTGTAAGATATTTATTAAATGTCTTTTAATTATCAACTTAGTTGTATTTTGAAGCACACAACTTTAGTGTAATGTAACCCTAATTGCCAAAATCGAATAGATATCTCCACTTGAATAAATCCACCTTCTCTCTCTCTCTCTCTCTCTCTCTCTCTCTCTCTCTCTCTCTCTCTCTCCATATATATATATAATATATGTTATATATATAATTCCTTCTTGTCACCCTGTGACATCCATATTTTGAATGAGACTCAATAATTTTGTCTAAATGGATTTATATTTATATATATATATATGTATGTGTGTATGTATGTATATGTATATATATATACATATATGACAAAAATCAAGCTCAATATCCACTGCATTTAACCAGCTCATTCTCATCTTTTTTTTTTCCTCTGCATGACTCAATGAAACTATTTTTCTACTAAGAAGCTAAGCTTGAGATTTTGGAGTCATCATTCATAAATTTCATAGATCTAATTCACTGTACTCCTTTTTTTTTTCAACCTACCTCTACCATATTGCTAAGTACTTATCAACCCAAAACCAAAATATTTCAAGAATCTCTTGGTTAGAATTCCTAATTTTGGTTCTCTCTTTCCCCTCTCTTTAATGTGCTTAATAATATCAGGCTCCCATTGCTGCTGAATGTCTTGAATCCTGATATAGAAACTAAAAGAAGAGCCTTGGGAGGTGTTATCAAGAACTTAGATATGACTAATACTGTGATCTCAGAACATGTTGTCATCTCCCAATTATGTAATATATTCTTTGTCTAAGACCTTAAATAATTTTTGGCAGACCCCTGTGTTGTTGTTTAGTCATATCTGAATCTTAATCACCCAATTTAGGTTTTCTTGGCAAAGATACTGGAGTGGCTGCTCATTTCCTTTGCTAGCTCATTTACAGACAGAGTTAAGTGACTTTTTCAAGCATCACACAGTAAGTGTCTGAGACTATATTTGAACTTAGGTCTTCTTGACTCCAGGGCCAGGATTTTATCCACTGTGCCATCTCCTGTCCCACAGGACACAAGACTTTTCACAATGTCTAGGAATTTTCTCTTATAAGTAGGAACAATTTGGAGAGACACATCTACCTACATTAATTGGCTGATTATATGGAAAAGATAGGGAGACAAACTGAAACAGATGAGATTCATTTTCCTGATAAAAAAATGCTGTTCTTACTCACAACAGATTCACCTTCCTAGGATACAGATTTGGTTTTTATAATTTATCAGAGCCACTAGAGTGCCCAGCTAATCAGCAGCATTATACAGCAACTTAGGATGGATAAATAAAGCCTTTTGCAAGAGAGGGTGGAGTAGAAATACATGGAATTATACAAGGGAGAAAGGGAGAATTTTTAGAATGAAACTAACAGAGTTTAATATAAGAAAATATTTCCTGTTCAAATGCAGGAGACAAATACTTTTGTGAAAGAAATCCATTTAGACAAAATTACTGAGTCTCATTCAAAATATGGATTAAAAAATGTTTGCTTTACCATATCCTTGCATACTTAGTTTTATTTTATCTCCCTTTCAATAGCAGTTGGTGAACTCTGTCCTTTTATACTATAAGGTGATTGGTAGAGTAGCCCCTCAAAATTTTATAGAAAGATTGTAGTTCCTATTTTCCCCCAAAGTAGCAAAGGAAATGCCACTATAGATACTTAGGGTAGGACAGCTGAGTAACCAAATTATCTGTGCCATACTTCTGTGTCCTCCTCATTCATTTGGGAATACTGGTCTGCCATTTGTTATCTGTTTGTTTTTATGATTGTGTTGGTGGTAGTTACCTACAAACAGCCTTGGAGGAAAAATAAGATTGAAACGGTTTTTAGGACTATTGGCAGAAACCACTGCCTTTTTGTTCCCACAGCTGAATTGCCCTACTTGTGATTACAGAGATTTACTAAATTAAGCTTTGTAAAGAATTGTTTCCATATCATATTGACCTGCTTAGAAATCTTCAATAGTTTGCCATTGCTTATGGAATAAATTCCTGATTCCTCTTCCTTATTTGTATGATTCTGCCTAATATGCTCCTATCCTAAATAAAGAGATAAGATCTGTCACCTTACTTTTTCATACTTAACTAATCATGAACAAAAAAAAAAAAAGTACGAGTGCTTAAAATCATGATTGTCAATATTTATTCCAGAATTATTCATTATATTTAATATAAATTTTACTGACTTTTGATATTTATTGTGAACATTCTTCCTTTGGTAATACAAGTTCTCCCATTTTTGTGAATGCTTTATAGTCATAAGTCTTCATGGCTCATTAATATTTTATTATATTCATTGGGCATAAGATTTTTATATTACAAATGATGTTACTATATGTGTATGTGCATATATGTAGATGTGCATATATATGTATATGTATATACCTATGTATGAATATATGTTTGTAATGTTTTAAATCTGTCGAGTTTCCATGTAACATCATCCAAGTAGCTGAATCTCTGCATCAAAAGGGTACTAAGAAATTTAGTTATGGTTGCATGGGTAAATCTAATTCATTGTCCAGAATACTTGAAACATTTATAGACAACTCAACAATTAACTTGTTAATATTTCTGTACTTCTCTAGTCTTTTAGATGATCGGTTATCCTTGTTTTTTCTCTTTTATTAGTTTAATAAATTGAGATAGCACTTTAGCTTGCTTTAGTTAAAATTTCTCTGGTTTTTAGTAATTATGATCACTAATAGTTTTTTATTTAGAAATTTTGGGGGGTGTTCATTTCATTTAAATACAAGGCTACTAGGAATGACTATTGTGATGTAGATTAGACTCAGTTCCTTAGAGATTTTACTTGTCAGAAGTGTTTCATAGGTATTTAATGCAGTCTTTTTCACCCTTATCCTATAGATCTCATCTTTTATAGGCATCATAGTTTATTTTTAAATTTATATAATCATGCTTTTTTTAGGGAGTATCTTTTCTCTTCTATGTCTGGTTATAAATTCTCATCCAATTAAGAAGTTAGAAAATTATGATTTCCTGTCTTTGTATTTTTTTAATATTTAAAGTTTTTACCTTTTTCAAATTGATTAAGATATATGGTAAAAGATGGTAGTCTAAATTGTTCTTTTCTTCAAAATGTTTTCCAAAAGTTTTTTTTTTCTCAATTCCTTTATATATATATGTATATATATATATATTCGTATATATATATTTCTATGTATATATATATATATATTTCTGATTCTAAATTATTAATGTATTCAGTTTAGAAGATTTTTTCTGTATTATTTGGCGAGAGATCTTTTAGATGATTACTTTATGATGTAAATTGACATCTGCTAACTAGCCTCTATCTGCACACACACAAGAACAAACACATTTTTGTTTGTTTGTTTTAATTTTATAGGCTATATTTAATACTTTATTCCTCCAAGTGAATTTTTTATTTATTTTATTTTGATTAATTCCATAAAATATTCCTTTTGTACTATGACATAATACTAAATTTATAGAACTTGACAAAGTTCAAGAATTAAGATGAAATTCTATCTTGTTTTTCTTTATTTTTTTTAAAAATGGTGCTAAATCTTAGCTTTTGGTAAGCTAACATTCAGATGATGTATTTAATAAGTTTAAAAAATATTAAAATAAATTTATCTTCCTAGAATTTAATAGTTATGTAAAATTGCTGATGATTTTCTGTGTCAATTTATTTTGTATCTTGAATCTTGTATTTTATATCTTGAATCAACTGAAGTTGATTATCCATGGTTTTTTAAATAAATTTCATAGCATATGGAAATAAAGATAATATTGCTTTTTCTGTATCTCTGATTCTTTCCTCAATATTTTTTTACCTTTTTGCTAAACTAGCATTTCTATCACATTATGAAATAATGGAGATAAAGGGCATTGTTATTTCTTTTCCTGTATTATTTATGTGATCATTTTACATTTTCATAAATATTTATTCCATTTAAGTTTTTACTTTTATGCACATATAATCATGTACATTTGGCTAATTTTCTTTATTTCCTCTCTACTAAATAGCCTATTCTTATTTTTGGATCATTATAATTTGCTTTTTCCTCATATCTAAGTCTTTTAAAAATCAAATTACCAAATGGTTTATGAATTGTGTAAAAAGATAATTTCTTTCTTTTTAAAAACCAGCTGCTTCATTAGCTCACCTTTTTAATTTTAAGTTTTATCATTTCTCTGCTTTTCAGAACTTTATAATTTTATGCTTATTTCAGGAACATTAATTTCTTGATTTTTCTGTTTTTATCATTTTAATTCATTCATTTGTTTAAACTATGGTAATGGGGGATAAAGGATATATATTTTCCCCTGAGAACTCTGTCCAAATCCCATAAAGTCTGTTATGTTCCCTCATTGCTATATTATTAATGCATTCCTCTTAAGGTTACCTTCTTTCTGCTTTGTATTTGTTTTGTATGTATCTATAAATGTCATATATGTGTGTATTTCCTATTAATATGCTAGTTTCTTGAGTATTGTTTCTATTTTGTCTTCCTATTTCTAGCACTAAGCAATATCAGGTATATAATAATTGATTTATATATATATATATGTATATATATATATATATATATGTGTGTGTGTGTGTGTTATATATGTATGTATGTATATTTACATATATATTTACTTGATTAATTAAATAAGTAATATAATTATCATTTCAATGATACAATTTTTAATTCATTCAATCTTTAGGATGACTTTAGTGCTTTATAAGTTTTTGGTCTTCTGCAGGTTTATTTCAATTAATTATATTTTTATTGCCATGGCTTGTAGAGTATTTTAGTTATTATGGTTTTATGTATTTAAGTTCTTTATTCTGTGACAATTATTTTATTAAATTATGAAATAATTATGCAAAATAAATATTTCTTAAGAATATATTGCATTATATTTTTCAGAGTGCAGCATCAGGAACTGTTGACTCATTGGTTCTTCTTCCTCTACAGCCACTTAGAAGATTTTTATTTACAAATTCCTGAGTCATCCACTGTTATCAGTTCTTGCATAGCCTGAAACCAAGCATTGTGTTTCTGAATATTATTGAAGGGCTAATGTCCTCTGTACTCATATTGCTAAAAGCACCTAAAACTTTGGCAAAGTCCTCTTTTTTTTTTCATCTTTGGTTATTCTTCTTTCATCTCTTTTATCTACTTAATCTTCCCATATCTCTCTTCATAAGTAGGTCTTTTTATCTCTTTATCACTGTGTTTCTCTCTGCCTCTTTGGAGTTCTGACTTTAGAGCTGTCTTCAGAACCTGAAACATATTCTTTACAATTTTAAGGATGGTGATAATTGTTTCTCTTATGATACATGACTTATGGCAACTCTTGCATGTTCCTTTGCAGAGGCCAGCCTCCACGGGAAACTAGGTTCTTGAATGGAGGGTTGGAGTCAATGAAGTGGAACAAGAGACAACACGCTCTATGGCATGGTCATCAAGTTCGATTTTTTGGCTAAAGCTTGTTCAAATTATTCAAGAAAGCTTGTGATTTTTATAGTCTTACAAAGTTAGGGTTCATTAGAGATAGGACAATTATTTGGCTAGGATTACAAACTTTTCTTGGGGCCCAGAAATTCCCAGGGACCCAGGTGCAATGCTTCTTAGAAAAAAAGAATGTACAGAGTAAATTCATCAAACAATATAATAATAGTGAAACTTTAACTAAAGATAAATGTACCTTGTGGTCACCACGTCATGTCTGTCAGGACATGAGCTTCTCTAAAAATATTACATTTATTAATTCCAAGACTTATACAATGCTTTTTAATTTTTAACATGGTCATAAGATTTTTTAGAATAGAGACATTTTTTTTTCTCAAGGACTTAGTTCCCTCAGCCCATTTATTAATCACTCATACAATAGCTTCTTTTTGTGTAGGGGTCAGTTAGCCATGCAGTGGCCTACTTCTCTTACTTTTTTCCCATGACTTACTTGCTACCAATGTGTCCATCTATAACTAATGTTTACTGTTCTTTTCATCATATTATTTATGTAAGCTCTGTATAGGGGAGAGAAGGGTCAGGTTGATTGGATCTGGAATTGTTTCAAACAAGAGGGAGTAACTGCAGATTTCTTTTGGAGTTTTTGGGGAAAGCTATCAATTTACCAAGTTTCCCAGTATCTAAGTTTGTTTAATGCTTTACTAGTAGAGAAACCTTTCATATTTGGGCAGAAAGTACAAAGGGACTTTTAGGGGTGAAGGGCTACATGCCCAGCCTCATTGTGATGGATGGGTATATACATACAGCTATGCTAAGAACTCCTAGGACAGAAATTAAGCAGATAATCAATAACCAAATGTATACCTGAATGCTTAGTTCTGTGGGGGCTTCTTCATGGTGCCTTGTACACATGAGGGACAGGCCCCTGTGAAGACCATGTCATTCCACACAAGGCCCTTGGCTCCTAGCATTCCTTCTTCTATCCTCCACCAGCAAGACTTATTTTGCATTGACTCATGTTAGTTTTCCTGATTAGGTAAAGTTTTCAGAAATTGATGAGACCTCCAAAGAGATAGCCCTGAAATGGGGATAGAGAAGGCAGGAAGTACATTGATTTTCTGAGTAGTGCCAATGTACTCACCTATAGAAGCACTACCAGCCATAACTCATCCTGGGAGAAATAAACCCACTGATTAGTAAAAAAAATTGCATTTATCCTTCTCCTCCCATTCACTTACGTGCCCAATCCTTCTCCAAAATACACACCCATAGAATTTTTCCTCACTTTTTTAATAAGCTTTTTATTTCCAAAACATATGCACAGATAATTTGACAACATTGATTTTTACATAGCTTTGTGTTTCAGATTTTCTCCTCCTTCCCCCCACTCCCTTCCCAGATGGTAAGCAATTCAATATATATTATACATGTTAAAATATATGTTAAATCCAATATGTATAAACATATTTATGCAATTCTCTTGCTACACAAGAGAAATCAGATCAAAAAAAAAAAAAGAAAGTGAGTAAGAAAACAAAATGTAAGCCACTAACAACAAAAAGAGTGAGAATGTTATGTTGTGATCCATATTCAGTTCCTATAGTCCTGTCTCTGCGTGTAGATGGCTCTCTTCATCATAAGATCATTGGAACTGGCATCAATCATCTCATTGTTGGGAAGTCACATTCATCAGAATTGATCGTCACATAATATTGATGTTTCTGGTTCTGCTCATTTCACTTAGTATCAGTTTATCCAAGCCTCTCTAAAATCATCCTGCTGGCACTTTCTTACAGAACAATAATTTTCCAAAACATTCATATAGCGTAACTTATTCAGCCATTCTCCAACTGGTGGGCATCCACTCAGTTTCCAGTTTCTTGCCACTATGTAAAGGGCTGACCAAACATTCTTGCACATGTGAGTCTCTTTCCTTCATTTAAGATCTCTTTATTTCCTCACGTTTAGATTCAATAATTCTCCTTGAAGCTTAGTAGAATTTACTAAACAAAGATGATATGAAATTTGAAGTCCCTGGAGCCAGTGTCACTAATTCAAATTAAAGTAGATAATAAACCTTGTGGGAGGAGTCAGGGCAAGGAACCAGAAAATCTGGAGTATAACAATGAATTAGTTCTGCTAACAGAGCAATTATAAAAAAAAAAAGTAAAAACTGAAAGAAGGCCTATATTGACCATCTCTTATTCCTTCAGAGTTTTGACAATATTCCTCATACTTTATCAATTTTTCTCCTGATTCTGTTCACTTCATTTTGCATTTATTCATATTAATCTTGTCAGGCATTTCTGAAAATATCTGCTTTATTATTTCTTACAACAAAATAGTATCCTATCATTATCATATATGATGACTAATTCAGCTATTCTTTAATTGTTGTGCATCCCCTCATTTTCCAAATCCTTGCCAACACATAAAAAGTTGCTATAAACAATTTTGTATATTAGTTTTACTTTTATTTGTTTAGAGTATATGCTTATCGGTCATATTGCTGAATCAAAGGGTGTATACACTTTTATAGAAATTTGAACATAGTACAAAGTAATTTATCAGAATTATTGGAATAGTTCACATTTCAAATATTCATTAATCTATTTTCCTACATCCTCTGCAGAATTTTTCATTTTCCTTTTCTGTCATGTTAGCAAACCTAAAAGATGTAAGTAGTGCATTAACTTAATAAAAATGTTAAAAGGAAACAAAATATTAAAGAAAATATCACCTTAAAATCATAATGGGCCCAAATAGTAAAAGAGGTACATAAAAAAGCCCAATCAGTCAAATGTCAGACATCAAGAAACAACAAAACAAAGTGAAGAGACTGAAAAAAGTAAAAGAAAATGTGAAATATATAAAGGAAATACAATTGACATGAGAAATAGATTAATGAGACAGAATTTAAGAATCTCTGGAATATGTGAAGTCCATGATGCAAAAAAAAGATCATATTTCATGAATTATAAAGGAAAACTGCCCAGGAATCTTAAAACAGAGGGCAAAGTATAAATTTAAAGAATCACTGATGTTCACCTGAAAGAAATCTCAAAATAATAACTCCAAGAAATATTGTGGCCAAAATGCAGAGCTCTCAAATCAGTGGGGAAACCAATTTAAACTGTTGGAAATAAATATTTCAAATACTGTGGAGTTAGTAAACATAAAATAAGATTTAACAGCTATCATGGTAACAGAACAGTGGACTTCATTTTAATTTTTTATCATTTTTTTCTATTTACACATCTATGTTAACTTTTTAAATACACATTTTTATGAAGCATGTTGGGACAGAAAAATCATAACAAAAGGGAAAAACCATGGGAGAGGGGAAAAAAGAGAAAAAAGAAGTGAATATAACATATGCTAATTTAAATTCAATCTCCATAGTTCTTTTTCTGGATGCAAATGGCATTTTTTATCCAAAAAAAGAACCAATTCTTTCACAATTGATCATCACTCATTTTTGCTCTTATTGTGTATAATATATTCCTGGTACTGCTTGTTTTGCTCACCATCAGTTCATATAAATCTTTCCAGGCCTTTCTAAAATCAACTTGTTCATCATTTTTATAGAAAAAAAAAAAGAAATTTCATTTCTTTCATATAACACAACATGTTCAATCATTCCCCAATTGATGGGAATTTACTCATTTTTCAATTCTTTGCTACCACAAAAAGAGCTGCTATAAATATTTTTGCACATTTATAACCCATTTGGACATAGTTCCAAATAGCCCTTCAGAATGGTTGAATCATTTTTACAACTTCACCAATAATGCATTAGTGTCCCATTTTCCCCATATCCACTAAAACATTTATCATTATGTTTTCCTGTCATCTTAACCAATCTAAGAGGTATGAAGTGGTTCCTCAGAGTTGGGATGTTGAGCATTTTTTCATATGATTATAGATGGCTTGAATTTCATGATATTAAAATTTTTCATATCCCTTGACCATTTATTGATTGCAGAATGACTTGTATCCTCATAAATTTGACACTGTTCTTTATGTATTTTGTAAATGAGTTCTTTATCAGAAATACTGGCTGTAGAAAAAATTTCCCCACTTTTTACTTCCCTTTTATCTTGTTTCTGCTGGTTTTGTATGTGCAAAAACTTTTTCATTTAATGTAACCAAAGTTGTCTATTTTTCACTTTATAATGTTCTATAATTCTCCTTTGGTCATAAATTCTTCCCTTCTCCAAAAATCTGATAGGTAAATTATCTTTTGCTCTTTTATTTTGCTTATGGTATCCCTCTTTTGCCCAAATGATTTTGACTTATTTTGGTATAGATGTAATTCTATACCAGATTTTGACATCATTTTCCAGTTGTCCCAGGAATTTTTGTGAAATAGTTCTTATCCCAGAAGCTGAAGTTTGGAGGGTTGTCAAATACTAAATTACTATAATTATTAATAATTGTGTCATGTGTATCTAACTTATTTCATTAATCCAGTATTCTATTTCATAACCAGTACCAAATGGTTTTGATGACTGCTGTTTTATAGAAAAGTTTTAGGCCTGCTATTAGTAGGCCACCATCTTTGTATTTTTCTATTAATTCCCTTGATATTTCTGACTCAGTCTTCCTGATGAACATTTTTATTATTTGTTCTACCTGTATAAAATAATGTTTGATAATTTGATTGATGTGGCACTAAATAAGTAGGCCAATTTAGGTAGAATTATAAATTGTCAATTTTATTACATTAGCTCGACCTACCCATAATCAATTAACACTTTTCTATTTGTTTAGATTTGACTTTACTTGTGTGAGAAGTATTTTACAATTGTGGTGATATTATTCCTGGATTTGTTTTGGGAGATAGATACCCAAATATTTTATTTTGACAACAGTCATTTTAAATGGAAATCCTCTCTCTGTCTCTTGCTGTTGGACTTTATCAGTAATATATAGAAATGCTGATTATTTGTGTGAGTTTATTGTATATCCTGTAAATTCATTGAAGGCTTATCCAATTTATTTTCATAAAATAGGATTATTTAAGTAATTTATTTCCTATTCTGTTAATCTGGGCAGTTTATATTTTTGTAAAAATTCATCCAATTAGATTAAATTGTCAGACTTGCTGGCATACAGTTGGTCAAAGTAGCTCCTAATTATTGTTTTAATTTCTTTTTTCATTGTTAGTAAATTCACCCTTTTCATTTTTGATGCTGGTATTTTTTTTCTAATCAAATTAACCAAAGATTTATCAATTTTGTTTTTTTTTTCATAAAAGCAACTGTTGCATTTATTAATTAGTTCAATTTTTTTTTAGTTTCAATATTATTAATCTCTCCTTTGAATTAATTTCTAATTTGATGATTTCGTTTTTTATTTATTCTTTTTCTAGTTTTTTTTTTTAGTTGCATGCCCAATGATCTTATCTTTCTCTATTTTATTTATGTAACTATTTAAAGATGTAAAATTTACCCTAAGAAGTGCTTTGGCAACATAACATAGCTTTTGGTATGTTGTCTCATTATTGATGAAATTATGTATTGTTTCTGAAATTTGTTGTTTGATCCACTCATCCTTTAGAATTAGATTTTATATTTTTCAATTGTTTTTAATCTATCTTTCTCATCCCCTTTATTGTACATAATTTTTATTGCATCATGGTCTGAAAAAGAGGCATTTACTATTTCTCCCTTTCTGCTTTTGATTCTGAGATTTTCAATGTCCTGATATATAGTCAATTTTTGTATAGGTGCCATGTACTATCAAGAAAAAGGTGTATTCCATTCTGTCCCTATTGAATTTTCTCCAGAGATCTATCATATTTAATTATTCTTCTCCTGTTAACCTCCTGGTTTCTTTCTTCTTTATGTTGTGGTTGGATTTGCCTAATTCTGAGAAGGGAAGCTTGAGCTCCCCCACTAATATGGTTTTGCTGTCTATTTCTTCCTATAATTGGCTTAATATCTTCTCTAGTAATTTGTATGCTCTACAACTCAATTTTTATATATTTAGTATAATTACTACTTCACTTGCTAACCCCATTTTTTTAAGTTCAGCTTAAGCATAATGAATTCTTTTTTTAATGCCTCAATATCTTTATTTGAATTGAAAAAGCAGTCATTGTCATTTTTTTTAACTTGAGAAGGAACAGATACTTCAGTTGATGCAAAAAAGCCTGCTTTTGTGATGTATTCTTAAATTCCTGAATTTCTGCACTGTCTTTGAAGTTGCATTGAATCTATTTGGTATGCTGCCTTATACCCTGACTCTCCATAGCTATAGGTCTATGATCCTATTGTCTCTTTCAATTAAATATTATAATGTCATGAGTAGCCAAGATAAACATTAAAATATATAATGAAATTATTTCTATTTTCTAAAAAAGTATCATTTTCTTTTTTTAATTAAAACTTTTTATTTGCAAAACATATGTGTGGGTAATTCCTCAACATTAACCCTTACAAAGCTCTCCATTACAAATTTTTCCTCCCTAGTCCCCACCCCTCCCCCAGATGGCAGAAAATCCACTACATGTTAATTATGTTAAAATATTTGACAAATCAAATATATGTATACATATTTCCACACATCATTGTTGTGCAAGAAAAATCATATCTACATGGAAAAAAAATCAAAGAAAGGAAACACAATGCAAACAAACATCAATAGAGAGCATGAAAATGTTAAAGCATAATGAATTCTACTCCACCTTTTTACTCTTACTCTGTATGTATCTGTCTATGTCAAATGTGTTTCTTGTAAACAAAATATTATAGGATTATGTTTGTTAATCCATTCTGCTATTGATTTCCATTTTATGGGAGAGTTCATCCCATTTATATTCACAGTTATGATTACCAGCTCTGTATATCCCTATATCCCTATATCCCTTTGTATATATTTTTGTTTTAGCTTTCCACTCTATTCCTCCTTAGAAGTATTTTGTTTCTAACTCACCCTACCCTCTACCTGTTCTATCTTCTTTCACTCTGCTCTCCCTTCTATACAGCCCTTCCATTTTCTTTCCTCTTTCTCTTCCTACTTCTATAGAGGGTAAGAAAAATGTCTATAACCAACTGAATGATTAAATTCTTCCTTCTTTGAGCTAAAATTAATGCGATTAAACTTTAAAGATTGCTTAACCCCCCTTCTTTCTCTCTATTTTTAAAGATCTTTTGTGTCTCTTCATTTTATCTAATCTGTCCCTTTATATATTCTTTTTCCTCTTCTCCCAGAACAGTCCTTTTCCCTCCCCTTAATGCCTTTTTCTTAGACATCATCACATTAGAGTCCATTCACAACTGTGCCCTATGTCCATGTGATATCTCTTCCAACTGTCCCCATAATAGATACAGTTCTCAAACATTACAGATATAATTTCCCATCTAGGGATGTAAACAACCTTTAAATAATACGTATTTCCCCTATTTAAGTTTCTGTTCTTCTCTTGAATCATTTATTTGAAGATTACATTTTCTATTTAATTCTGTTTTTTTTTTCCCAACAGAAATCCTTGAAAGCCTCTTACTTCATTGAAAATCCATCTCCTCCCCTGAAGAATGATGCTCAGTCTTTCTGGATAGTTCATTCTTGGTCATAACACCAAGTCCTTTGCCTTCCAGATTCTCTGATCCTTTATTGTATATGCTGCCAGTTCTGGGGTAATCCTGACTGTTGAACCTTGATTCTTTGAATTATTTTTGTTTGACATAAACATTATTTTTTCCCTAGAGAACAATGTTCTCTGGGGGTTTTATTGTAGAATCTCTTTCTGGAGGAGATGAATAGATTCTTTCAATGACTATTTCCCACTCTGGTTCTAGTATATCAGGGCAGTTTTCCTTGATGATCTCTTGAAGAATTCCATCCAGGGTATTTTAGTCATGATTTTCAGATAGACCAATCATGTTTAAATTGTCTCTCATTAATCTATTTTCCAAGTCAAATGTTTTTCCAATGAGGTATTTTACATTTTCTTCCATTCTTTTTTATTTGATGCATTCTTGATGTCTCACAGATTTATTAGCTTATACTTGCCCTGTTCTAATTTTTAATGTATGATTTTTAGTTAGATTTTGTATATCTTTTTCCCTTTGATTAATTCTACTTTTCAAGGTATTGTTTTCTTCAATGATTTTTTTTTGCATTTAGCCAATTTATTTATTAAGGAATTATCTATCTTCCTTTTCCAAGCTGTTGACTATGTCTTGCATACCTATCATTTATTTTATCATTTTTTTCTTCTACCTCTCATATTTTCCTTTAAAAATATTTTATGAGCACATCCAAGAAGCCTCTTTGGGCTTGAGATCACTTCATATCGCTCTTTGAGATTTCCTCTGTGGACATTTTGTGCTCATGTAAGTTGTAATTTTGGTCTCCCCTGTCACTATAAATAGTATATACTTGCTAATAAAAGCCATTCTTGCTTCACTGCTGATTTGATCGAAAAGGCAAGGATATTGATTATCATTGTACTATAGATGCTAACTATAAAAATGAAAAAGTTAACTCCCTACTGTCTCCATTCAACTTTCTCCATAGATCTATCATACCTAACTTTTCTAACAATTGGTTTATCTCCCTAGTTTCTTTCTTGTTTATTTTGTGGTTTGATTTATCTAAGTCTGAGAGAGCAAGGTTGAGATCTCCCACTAGTATAGTTTGGCTGTCTATTTCTTCTTGCATCTCTCTTAATTGCTCCCCTAGGAATTTGGATGCTATTGCACTTGGTGCGTATATATTTAGTACTGAAATTGCTACATTATCTATGGTACCCTTTAATAGAATATAGTTTCCTTCCTTATCTCTTTTGATTAGATCTATCTTGGCTTTTACGTGATCTGAGATAAGGATTGCTACCCCTGCTTTTTTTGTTCACCTGAAGCATAATATTTTCTGCTCCAGCCTTTTACCTTCATCCTATATGTGTTACTATGTTTTAGATGTGTTTCTTGTAGACAACATATTGTGGGATTCTGGTTTTTAATCCAGTCTGATATCCGTTTTTGATTTATGGGAGAGTTCGTCCCATTCACATTCACAGTTAGAATAACTAATTCTTTATTTCCTGCCATCTTATTTACCCAAGTTATTTTTTCCCCTTTCCTTTCCCCTTTCTCCCTTGCCCCCTCCTCAGTACTTTGCTTTTGATGACCCCCTCCCCCAAACAATTATCCACCCTTTAGATCCCCTCCCCCTGTTTTTACTCCTTTCCCCTGATTCTTCTATTTCCCCTTCTATTAGTTTATCCCTTACTTTTCCTCCTTTCCCTCCCACTTCCCTCTAGCAACAGACAAGTTTCTATGTGAAATCAAGTATCTGATATACACTTTTAGAGCCCAACCTGATGAGAGTAAGTTTTACACAATGCTCATCTCCCTCCCTACTTTCTCTCAATTATATTAGGTTTTCTTTGCCTCTTCAAGAGATTTTACCTTGTTTTTAACCTCCTTTACTTTTTTAGATCTTATTTTACCACTTTTTCCCTCTTTTCCCCAGTATGACAACCTTTCCCCCTCTAGTTCTCTTTTTCATATTATCAAAGTAATATCTAGTTAATTATACCCCCAAACTTTAAGTATCCCCCAATCAAGAGTCCTTTCCTTTTTACCTTTTTATGCATCTCTTGAGTTCTGTGTTTGGATGTCGAATTTTTTGTTCAGATCTGGTCTTTTCATTAGAAATAGGTGAAATTCACCTATATCATTGAATGACCATCTTCTTCCTTGGAGGATAATGCTCATTCTAGCTGGATAGGTTATTCTTGGCTGTAATCCAAGTTCCTTTGCCCTTCGGAATATCTGGTTCCAGGCCCTTCGATCCTTCAATGTGGAGGCTGACAGATCCTGTGTGATTCTAATTATTGATCCTCGGTATTTGAATTGTTTCTTTCTAGCTGCTAGCAGAATCTGTTCCTTGGTGCTATAGTCCTGAAATTTAGCCACGATATTCCTTGGGATTTTGATTTTGGGGTCTCTTTCAGGAGGTGATCGGTGAATTCTTTCAATGCCAATTTTGCCTTTTGATTCTATAATCTCAGGGCAGTTTTCTTTCAGAATTTCCTGGAAGATAGTGTTTAGATTCTTTTTTTTCATCATGGCTTTCAGGAAGTCCAATAATCCTTAGATTGTCTCTCGTAGATCTATTTTCCAAGTCAGTTGTTTTTCCTAGGAGATATTTCATATTTTCTTCTAATTTTTCATTTTTTTGTTTTTGCTTGACTGATTCTTGAAGTCTTATTGAGTCATTCACTTGCATTTGTTCAATTCTTATTTTTAAAGTGTTGTTTTCTTCAGTTACCTTTTTAAGCTCCTTTTATAACTGGACAATTGAATTTTTTGTTCATTACACTCTTTTTCCACTTCACTAATTTTATTTTTCAATAAATTGGTGTCTTTTTCATATCTCTTTTGCAGGGCATCATATCTTTCTTGCACTGATTTCAGTTTATTTTCCCATTTATCCCCCAGTTCTTTTCTGTATTTTAAAAGGAATTATATGCTTTTCCATTTCATCAAATCTTTGTAAGGAGTTATTTGCCTTTTCCATTTCATCAAATCTATTTTTATGGAGTTATATACTTTCCCATTTAATCAAATCTATTTTAAGCAGTTTTCTTCGGATAATTTCTGTTTTTTCCTTTTTCACGCCCTCTTGCAAAGATCTCATTTCCTTTCCCTATTTTTCTTCTAACTCTCTTTTAAGACCTTTTTTGAATTCTTCCATGAGAGTCTTGTGAAATGGGGCATCTCATATCACCCACTGGGGCTTCATCTGGGTCTGATTTGCCTTTAGGTTCCTCAGGGTTTGAGGTCTATTATTTTTCTCCATAAAGGCTTCCTATGGTAAGAGTCCTTTTTGCTTTTTTTGCTCATTTTTTAAAGGTTGAGGTCTGCTCTTAAAGCAAAGGGATGACAGCCACTTTAGATTACCCTGGGGCTGCTGCTGCTGACTGACTTCCTGTGCTGGGTAAGCATGGCCAAGTCCTGTAATTTTCTGCAGTTCAGATGCTCAATATTTGCTTTTTGTATTTGCTTTGGGTGTCTTACAGTGACTGAACCACTGGCTTGTAACCAGGACAGAGTAGTCTTAAGAGCCTTGCAGTTCATTCCCTAGTGTGCAGACATCATAATGCCCTGACTCCCTGCACTGTGGTCTAGGCTCAGCAGCCTCTTTCCTGCCTGATTTGAAACACATCTTTTTGTGAAGTTCTTCCAAAGTATCTTCTTCTGGAAATTTATTGTACTCAAAATATTTGTGGGTTCTGTCACTCATGTGTCCTAAACAAATCAAAGGAAAAAGAAAAGTATTCGTGTAAAAATGTTTATAGCAAGTCTTTTTGTGGTGTCAAAGAACTGGAAAATGAAGGGATACCTATCAATTAAGAATAGCTGGACAAGTTATCACATATGATAATGTTGGAATAATTTTGGCCATTAAGGCTCTTTCTTTGTTGTCCAGTTTATTAGTAAATCTCATGATGGGGATTTCAGGTTGAACAACAAAAACCACACTGATACAGGAGGATGGGACTAAGGAGGACTATTTTTAGCTTGTGAGGGATACTTTGCCTATCCCTCAAATGCTGTCATATAAGATACCACCTCTTCCACGTATGTATAATGTGGTCATATTCTTCATGGTTAGTAATCAGGCTTTGCAGGTCCTCTGAGCCTTGACATTTCCTGACTTTCTTTTGGCCGCAAGAATTTGCTTATCTTCCTAATGAATAGATATTCATTTGCCTGTAAACACTAACTAATGTGTGAGGAGAAATTTATGCTAGGTTAGATGTTTTAATCAAAAATACAGAGATCTATCACATCCTCGTAGTGCTACAATAATAGTGGTCCGGACTTGGTTTAAATTTTATTTTCTTTCATTTACGCTGCAAATAAGGAAAATTGCCTTGGGAAAGTATTTGATCTTTGTAAAGAAATTAAACATAATTAATTTATTTCATTTTTAATAAGTTCCTAATTAGGTGATTCATTGAGATTCTAGAGGATTAATCTTTTGGCTTCCAGGATGAAATGGGGAGAAAATAGAATCCACTCTCCGAGAAAAGGCATTTGCCTTTTTGTTACTTGGGAATTTTCCTGGCCCTGGGGAAAAAAAAAAGATTGAACAAAAGAATAGCAAGGAGATACTTACTTTAATCTGACAATATTTAAAGTGAAATAAAGATAAGCAAGATGCAGGAAAAAAATGAGAAAGTATGAAAGCACTTTTCAATAAAAACTGGACCTATTTGTTTCTTTTAGTGTATCTTTTCCTTAAGAGAAGGGAAATGTCAAAGTGAAAGTCCTGTTCAATATGGAGTCAAAGAATTTGCATTGAAATCTTGTCTTTGCTGTTTATTCCTGATGTGAATTGGGTAAATTGCTTATCTTTATTTTATGTCACTTTCCTCTAAGCAAAATCATAGGAGATGACCTAGATGACTTCCGTGCATCTGGTACAATGGTAAAAAAAAATACATTAAATTTGGAGCAGCCCTGTGGCACAATAAATCACAGGCCCTGGAGTCAGGAAAACAAGTTCAAATCTCTCCTCACACATTCACTAGAAATGTGACCCTGGCAAGTTACCTAAACCTAACTTCCTCAAAAAAAAAAAAAAAGAAAAGAAACAAAAAATATTAATTCTGAAGCATAGGACTTTCAAAGTCCAAATCCGATAATTAAAATCCAATTAACCTTAGGCAACTATAAGATTTCTTTGGCCCTCATTTTTCCCACCTATAAAATGAGGGTGTTGAACAAAATGGACTTCGAAATTTGTTTTAGTTACAAATTTATAATTATTTTCTTTATGATACTTTATTTTCTTAGAAATCTGCATCTTTGTCCTATGACATGTCAAATCTCTTATATTTTAGGTTTCACAATTGAACAAAATTGTTCCAGTATTTTCTAAATAAATCCACCTATTCTCAAAGCATAGCTTACTATTCAGTATCACATGGTTTTTACTAAGCCTGTTTAATTTTTACATCAGATTCTACAAATTTGGTAGAAGTTAAGGAAAGAATTATGGATCTAATAAAGATCAGATGACTGAGTATGGAAAGATTTTACAAATGTGTGTATGTATATATGTGAATATGTGTTTATATACATATATATACATATATATATATATATATATTTGTGTCTAATGGCAGCTATCTCTAGAGAGGGAGCAAGGAAAAAATGAAATTTACATGATAACTTCATTAAATATTTAAAAGGAATAGTTAGTTGTACTCAACAAATTTGCAGTTACCTATATAATCATCTTTTTATTATATTGGTTTAAAAATACTTTTTTATTCCATAAGTAAAAATTTTAAGAAGAATTATGGAGGAGAGCAACAACTGAGGATAGGACAGGAGCAGCACAGTACAGTGGAAGGAGATTCAGTTTAACATCAGGAAATCTAAGTTATATCCCAAATCTAATCCTAGTATGTGCCTTCTTTTGTGATCTTTTTTTTTTTTTTTTAGGTCTCATTGTCACTATCTGTTAAATATAAGGGCTAGACTAGATGATCTTTAAGAGTTCTTTTCCAGTTCTAAATCTAGAATCCTATTAATGTAACATATGGGAAAAGTTTTTGGTGCCAGTATTTGGTAATCCTGATGTTTTTCTTATTTTACTTACTTATCTCATTATTGCATGGCAATAAATGTGAAAATTAAACTTTAAAAAAAACTAACACCTGAGGGAAAAGCTTCCTATCATGATAGATTTAGTACATGAAGAGACCTTACAAACCTCCTAATTTAACTCCCTCATTTTAATGCTGAAGAAACCAAGGACCACAAAAGTCAACAGGAGGCAGGATTTGAACTGTACCAAGTGATTCCTAATTTAGCACTTTTCCCCATTGTATCACTTCAAGAGATCATTATTTAGAGCTTGTCATCTTTAGCAGAACAATAACATTTGAAAGAAAAAAAAAATAAGACATTTTCCAAAAACTGCACATGTTTACTGATTGACTTGAGACCAAATTTTCAGTAGTTGTACAACCCATATTTTTGTTTAGTAGCTTCAAAGGTGCAAACCAAAGTTTGCCTCAATGCTTTATCACATTTGAAAAATTGGCTTTGAGTTAGGGAAGTCCATGCAAGCTATGCTGACAGAGTGGTCCTGCCCATGAGCAGCAGGAATGATTGGTCCCCTCTGCCTATAAAGATTTTCAGTGTAGTCATGGTAATAATCTGTGTGGCTGTTTTCCAAGTACCAGCATAGACAGATAATTTTAAAGAAGTTGTGAAAAATAAGAGAACTGGATTAGGCATCCTTGAAGATATAGTTCTAATCTATGAAGCTTTTCTGTATAGATAGTCTTATTTATGTAGAAAGAAAAAAAGAGAATGAAATTGATGTTTAGAGTTTAGTCAGTACATCATTTAGTTTCTCTGATTTAGAATTTGGAATTATATATAATCTATTTTAGAATTGTGGTACATTGGGAATTTTACTAGAAATGTCCTATATGGTCAAAAATTGAAAGGTGATCATGAATGTATCCCTTCTTTGACCCTCAAAAATATACCTACTTATCATCATAACTTTTCTTTTTCATCTGTTAACTTATAAAAGCAATGATGTGTCAATATCCATATTTCTGAACAAAGAGGCAATATGTTATAGGGATAGAATCTTCACCTTAGAATCAGAAATAGAAAATTCTCTTTTCTTCCCTGACATTGTTTGTGTTCCTATGGAAGATAATTAAATTTCTATAAGGTTGTTCCTCTGAATTATGAGAAAATTGCATTCATATTATATACTTGACAAACTTGTTTTCTAACCCTATATCTCAAGAACTTTGGAAACTTTAAAATTCTTAATTAAATATTAGTTGCTATTTTGTATTAAAAATACCTTCTGTATTTCATTATTAGATGAATTCCTCTTTATTGGATGGTGGGTCAGAGAGAACATCAGTAGATTTAGTTTCACAAAGAAAGTTTGTTTGACAATTAGAATATTTAATTATGTGAAACAGCTTAATTTTATTCAATTTTGACACTAATGTCATTTGTCATGAATATTATGAGCTATATATTAAAAGAGAAGTTATAGCGAAACTAAAAAGATTCTAATTCTAAATATAATCATAATATTGCCCCATCAGAACAATTTTTTTAAAATAGTATTTTGGGTTTTTTCCAATTACATATCAAGACAATTTTTAGCATTGATTTCATAAGATTTTGAGTTCCAAATTTTCCTCCTCCCTCCTTCCCCTTCCCCTCTTCTTGAAATGGTAGGTAATTTCATATAGTTTTTACATATGCATATTTGCATATTAGTCACAAATGTAACAGAAGAAACACATCAGAAAGGAAAAAAATGAAAAGTAATAAAGTGAAAAAAAATGTTTCTGTCTGCAGTGTCCATTAATTTTTTTTCTCTTGATGGGGATAACATTTTGCTTCATAAATCTTTTATACTAGCCCTTCATCATTGTATTTGAGAAGAACTGAGTTATTCAAATTTGATTATCACACATTGTTACTGGTACTGTGTACATTTTTTTCTTGGTTTTGCTCATTTTGCTTTGCATCAGTTCACAAAAGACTTTCCAGATTTGTCTGAAATCTTCTTGTTCATCATTTTTTGTTTTAAATAGAAAGCCATTGCATTCATATTCTACAACCTGTTCAGCTCCTTCCCAGTTGGTGGACATCCCCTCAATTTCCAATATTTTAGCCTCAAGAAAAAGGCTGTTACCCTTTCCTATTAAAAACACTAGAGAGTATAGGAATAAATGGGCTTTTCCTTAAAACGATCAGCAGCATCTATTTAAAACCATCAGCAAGCATCATATGTAATGCAGACAAACTAAAACCATTCCCAATAAGATCAGGAGTGAAACAAGGCTGCCCACTGTCACCATTACTATTTAATATTGTATTAGAAATGTTAGCTTTAGCAATAAGAGAAGAAAAAGAGATAAAAGGAATCAGAGTAGGTAATGAAGAAACCAAATTATCACTCTTTGCAGATGACATGATGGTATAATTAGAGAACCCTAGAGATTCAACTAAAAAACTACTAGAAACAATTCACAACTTTGGCAAAGTTGCAGGATTCAAAATTAATCCACATAAATCAACAGCATTTTTATATATTACCAACAAAGTTCAGCAGCAGGAGATACAAAAAGAAATCCCATTCCAAATAGCAGATGATAGGATAAAATATTTGGGAATCTATCTGCCAAGGAAAAGTCAGAAACTATACGAACTAAATTACAAAACACTTTCCACACAAATAAAATCAGACCTAATCAATTGGAAAAATATTAAGTGCTCATGGGTAGGCAGAGCAAACATAATAAAAATGACAATACTACCCAAACTAATCTACTTATTTAGTGCCATACCAATCAAACTCCCAAGAAATTACTTTACAGATCTAGAAAAAATAGTAGCAAAGTTCATTTGGAAGAACAAAAGGTCAAGGATTTCAAGGGGATTAATGAAAAAAAAGGCAGATGAAGGTGGCCTTGCTGTACCAATCTAAAACTATATTATAAAGCAGCGGTCATCAAAACCGTTTGGTACTAGATAAGAAATAGAGCAGTGGATCAGTGGCACAGGATAGGTTATCAGGACAACCTAGGCATTAACCTTAACAATCTAGTGTTCGATAAACCCAAAGACCACAGCTTTTGGGATAAATACTCTCTATTTGGCAAAAACTGCTGGGAAAATTGGAAACTAGTGTGGAAGAAATTAGGGCTTGACCCATACCTAACACCACATACCAAGATAAGATCTAAATGGGTTCATGATCTAGATATAAAGAGGGACTTTGTAAGCAAGTTAGAGGAACGTAATATAGTTTATCTCTCAGACCTGTGGAGGTGGAACAAATTTATGTCCAAAGAAGACTTGGAACTCCTAATTGAACACCAGATGGATAATTTTGACTATATTAAATTAAAAAGTTTCTGGACAAACAAAACAAATGCAGACAAGATTAGGAGAGAAGCATCTAAATGGGAAATCATCTTTACATTTAATGGTTCTGATAAAGGCCTCATTTCTAAAATATATAGAGAATTGTCTCATATATATAAGAATTCAAGCCACTCTTCAATAGATTAGTGGTCAAGGGATATGAACAGACAATTTTCAGATGATGAAATTAAAACCATCTCTAGTCATATGAAAAGTTGCTCCAAATCACTATTGATCAGAGAAATGCAAATTAAGACAACTCTGAGATACCACTATACACCTGTCAGATTGGCTAAAATGACAGGAAAAGATAACGATGAATGTTGGAGGGGATGTGGGAGGGCTGGGACACTAATACATTGTTGGTGGAACTGTGAACGGATCCAACCATTCTGGAGAGCAATTTGGAGCTATGCTCAAAAAGTTGTCAAACTGTGCATACCCTTTGACCCAGCAGTGTTTCTACTGGGCCTATATCCCAAAGAGATCTTAGAGGAGGGAAAGGGACCCACATGTGCAAGAATGTTTGTGGCAGCCCTTTTTGTAGTGGCTAGAAACTGGAAACTGAAGGGATGCCCATCAATTGGAGAGTGGCTGAATAAATTATGGTATATGAATGTTATGGAATATTATTGTTCTGTAAGAAACGACCAGCAGGACGATTTCAGAGAGGCCTGGAGAGACTTGCATGAACTGATGCTGAGTGAAACGAGCAGAACCAGGAGATCATCATGCACAGCAACAACAGTATTACATGATGATCAATTCTGATGGACATGGATCTTTGCAATAAAGAGTTGTCTCAAACCAGTTCCAGTTGTTCACTGAAGAAAACCATATACACCCAGAAAGAGGGACATGAAATATGGACCACAACGTAACATTTTCATGATCTCTATTGACATTTGCTTGCATTGTGTTGCCTTTCTCTGATTCTTTTTCTCTTGTAGATAGGATTTTTCTTGCATAACTTCTCAAGCATTTCAACATTATTAACATGTAGTGGACTTCCTGCCATCTAGGGGAGGGGAGGGGACTGGGGGTAAAATTTGTATTGGAAAGCTTTGTAAAGATCAAGGTTGGGGAACTACCCATACATATGTTATACAAATAAAAAGCTTAAAAAAAAAAAGAAAAATGCTGTTGTAAATACCTTTCCTTTTTTATGATCTCTTTGGGATTGAGACCACTTCATATCACTCTTTGAAATTTCCTCTATGGACATTTTGTCCTTGTCTTAGTTGGTGTTTTGGTCTCCCCTCTCACCATAGTAACTTTCTATGATCAAGGTTCTTTTCTGTTTCTTGCTAATTTTCTTTCTTCTTTCCTCTTTTGTGCCTTTTATGGCTGAGCTCGGCTCCTGGCGTAAAGGGGGCTCTGTCTCAAGCTTCCTGTGTGGCTTGGTTTGAACACAAGGGTACCTTGTGCTAAATGTTTTGCCAAAAGCAGGGGGTAACTTTGTTCTCTCCAGGAGATAGTTCAGTTTTCTGCTAATTGGTTTTGCTGGTATTGGGGGCTGCCTCACTATGCTACTGAGTCAGGACCAAGGGTCTCAATTACTGAACTGAGATATTTAAGATTTTCTTTCTGGCTTTCCCAGACTCCATCTGAGCTGCACTAAGCAACCTTTTTGTGAAGTGAGACATCTTTCTTGAAGTCTTTCCAATCTATTTTGAGTTGGAGCGTGGTTTTATTCCATCAGACTGTTCAAAGATTTGTTTTCATATGGTTTTCAAAGGAAACTGGGAGAGCTCAAGCAGCTTCCTGGCTTCGTTCTGCCATCTTGCCTCCACCCCTATAACCTCTTATATGGTTTTAAAGTTCTTTTTGAACACTTTCATGAACTCTTTCTGGGCTTGAGATCATTTCCAGTTTTTCTTTGGAGTTTTGCTGGTAGATCTAATATTAGGGTGGAATGAGCATAGTCTCAGGCTTCTTGTGCCAGGGGATGCAGATCCTGGGTATTTACCTTGTCTTGCATCCATGTTGCCCTGAGGGCCACAGGGAACTCTTGTATTTTGGTGCTATGCTGAACAGTGGGGTTGTGGGGAAGGCTGGTGCTTCTGGAAGTGATAGGAGTCTGGCAGTTTTCCTGGGCTAAATCTTGGTATTAGTACTGATGTATAATGAGAACTCAAGCCATTGGACTAATCAGATGCACTGGTGATCTGGCTATTAGTAGCTACCTGTTTGCCCAGGACATTGCTGATTTATTTGGTGGCTCTCTGAACTGGAACCCATTATTCCCCTGGCTATGCTGACATTGGGGGAAGGACTTGTGTTGATATTTGCCTGCTCCTCCACACTCAGGAATAGAATCTCTCACTGGTTTCCTGAGGTACAATTTGCTGCTGGTTTGTTAGGATGCTTTGTTTTCTTGAAAGTGTTCTCCTTTTACTTGAGTGACACAGAACTTTCTTATTGATGCTCCAAGTTACTTGGATTCAAATATTATTTCACTCTGTTGGATAGGCTGTAAAAGGATTTGTTTTGGGGTTCTATTTTATGGTTGTTTGGAGATGAATATGGGATAGTTACAGTGATTTACAGCTTAGTCTACCATCTTGGCTCCTGGAAGTCCCATAAATATCATTTAATTACATCATTGATGCACAACATCTAATCCCATTTCCAGAGTTGTTTTAATGTCTGTCATTCATCTCCCAGACAAGGTCATCATACCTCAGTTCTAGTGCCCAGTTGTTTTTTTTTTTTTTTTGACTTATCAATTTCAACTTTAAATATCACAAATTTCAAGTACATAATGGAAACAGTTTAAAAACAATTTTTCACATACCTGCAGAAGTATCATGCTAATTGCCTTAGCAGCTTCCAGAATACAAAATGTGGAAGGAGAAAAATAATGAAGTTTGTGAAACTTTAAGTCCTACTTTTGCAAAGTTTGAAGTCAATGTTCCATTGATTGCCTTACTCCTTTATTCTCTGAAAGGTGGCTATAGAGATTTAGTCCCTGAACCCCCAGGATCCTGGCTTAATCAATTCTCCTTCTTGTTCCATATTTTGCACTAGAGCTCAGAATTTTCCATTCATCTCTGAGAAAATGTAATGGATTGGGTCTTCCCCAGATGTGAAGAAAAGATTTGTTTTTTTGTTTTTTTTTGGTTTTGTTTTTTGTTTTTTCTTTTTTTGGCAGGTAGAGGAAGTCTACAGAAGGAGAATTATTTCCAGATTTTAGCTGAGAGTCAACATCTCTAGCTAAATCTTGAATTTAGAGCTTAGGGAATTCCTGAATATGAAAGAGAAGGCCAATTTCTTCCCTTGCAGAATGTTGCTGAATTCTTTATCCCCCACAGTCTTTGCCAAATAGCTTCTTTATCCCCATGAGTGAGCCCTGATTCATATCCCTGTACCATTCACACCTTCCTTTCCAGTGAAGTGCCTCTTAGAGTATGCATTTTTTTTCTCTACACCATCTTCTGGTATGCAATTAGTTCTATAAAATGTTTGATTGTCACTTCACTGACTCCTGAATAGTGACAAATCCCAGTAGATACCCCTGATAACATGGTCTATACATCTTGGGTCTATTGTTCATTTAAGTAATCTCATCCACTCTAACTTAGCATGTTTGCTATACTTTTGTATTTTAATGTCAAAACTCTATTTAAAAACATTCAAATATTTAAAATAATAATTTTGTACATCCAAGAAAGCATCTTCTATTTATATCATTTTGGCTATATGAATTTAATAGAAGAAACATTTTGTTTTCTGGGAATTAATTAGTGATGTTAAGTAGGATATGCCTGTACTTTAATGTTTGAATTTAGCATTAAATGAAGGTATTTAGTTAGTCTTTGAGGGAAGAAAGCTTCCTAATTCCTCCTTTTAACCTATTTTTTGAAAATTTTTGCCTCTTAACAAGACAAATCATACTTATAAAAATGCATACATATATATGCAATCAGTTAAATGTTAAAAATTTATTACAATATATCATTTTCTTCTTTCCCCTCCCACGATTGTGTGGAGTAGTGGATAGAAAGTCAACTTTTAGGATGAGTAGAGAATGCAGAGCCAATGTGATAGAGTAAAGGCATCTTTACCCACATTACTTGTATAAAATTCTCTTCCATACAATTTTAAAATAATGTCTCAAATAAAACTTTGGAAAGTCTGAACAAAAAAAAAATTAGGATAGAACAATTATTCAGCAAAAAAATAATTTGAGAGGTCAACAAAAATAGTTTGTCTCATCAAGGTGGTGATTAGTTTGAATATAGTGCAAGTCAACAACAGACTTTGGAGGAAGCTGGCAGTGGCTACTTAGGATCAATCAGCACATACGGTAAGGAGATCAGAGATAGGCCAGATTATAGGATTACAAGAGATTGATGGCATTGAGTGCCGAACTCCATTATAATGCCTATATGCAGTTCTCATTCAATCTCATAATAAAGAGCTACTCTTGTACACTAGCACTTGTAGCCGTAGGGGAGTTGGAACCATGCTCACAGTTCCAAGGCTGAAAAAAAAAGTGTTGTGCTTGTTCATAGGGGGGATTGGGACCCTAGTCTCAGGTCCAAAGTATCTCCAACTCGTGTGGTCCCCTGAGAGTAGGAACCAAGTCATAATTCCAATATCATAAAACATAAAAGCACTTATGGCCATAAAGGAGAAGGGGTCCTGGCTACAATTCCAGGAAGAAAAATTGTGCTTGTCCTCACTAGCAGAGCAGAGGTCAGAAGAGCAGTGACCATACCTCTCGCTAGATCTTACCATCTTAAAAGTGAAAACTTACAAACCCTCAGAACTAGCTCTGAAATCATCAACATGGAAAATCTTAACTTTTGGAAAGTTTCCCCTGTGCAAAAGGAACAGAATTCAACTTTAAGATACATTTAAAAATCAATAAAGAAGCTGGAAAAATGAGGAGATAATAATAATGAGAAAAGAACCTGAGAGTAGAAAGTTACTATAGTTACAAGGAAGATCAAAACACACACATAGGGGCAGCTAGGTGGCTCAGTGGATAGAGCACTAGCCCTGAAGTCAGGAGGACCTAAGTTCAAATCTGGTCTCAGACACTTAACATTCCCTAGCTGTGTGACCCTGGGCAAGTTACTTAACCCCAAATGCCTCAGCAAAAAAAAAAAA
>JAJPUD010007983.1:71828-97456 GCA_023553655.1 Myrmecobius fasciatus
AAAAAAAAAAAAAAAAAAAAAAAAAAAAACACACACATAAAAAAAATCAGAAGTAGACAATCAAATCATCATAGCTATATGCAGTGCTTCAAAGAATAATGGAAATTTGTCCCAAGCTTCCAAAGAATTTTTTAAAGTTTTAAAAAGGGTTTTAAAATAAAATGAGACATCTAGAAAAAATTGGGAAAAGAAATGAGTGATGTAAGAAAGTCATGAAAAAAAAGGCAACACCTGTGTACTTTAATGTTTGCATTTGTTATTAAATTAAGGTATTTAGCTGGCCTTCAGGGGAAGAAAGTTTCCGGATTCTTCCTTTTAACCAAATTTTTGAAAATTTTAACTTTTTAGTAAGAAAAGTCATATCTACAAAAATGCACACACACACATATATGTATATAATCAGCTAAATGTTAAGTATTTATTATACTATATGTTTTTCTTTTCTCCCCTTCCATGATAGGAAAAGGAGAGGAAAATACTAAAGAAAATAAGTCATTAAAAACAGTCAGAAAAAAATTTCACCTATCATGAAATCACAATCAGTATAACACAAGATTTTACAGCTTCTACATTAAAGCTACATGAAAACAGAGATCTTGTGATGTAATATCTCTAGAGGAGATAGAATTATAAAAAAAAAATAGTCTACCCAGGAAAAAATACTTTAAGGAAAATCAAAATATAAAAAAAAATTAGAAAACTCTCAATCATTATGTTGAAAAGACAAGAGCAATAAAGAAGAAAATAAGGGATTGGTCAGAAGCAAAACTAGAATTTCAAGGAGGAACAGGATGAAAGCAGAGAGAGAGAGTCATTCCCAATTTTAAATGGTTAAAGGATATGAATAGGCAGTTTTCAGATGAAATCTAAACTATAAATAGTTATGTAAAAATCTCTGAATAACTATTGATTAGATAAGTGCAAATCAAAACAACTCTAGAGTACCACTTCATACCCATTAGTTTGGTTAATATGACATATGAGGAAAGTGACAAATTGGATGGTATGTGGCAAAATTGGAACACAAATGTCCTGTTGGTAGAATTGTGAACTGATATAACCCTTCTGAAGAACAATTTGGAACTAGGCTCAATGAAGTATAAAACTGCATTATTTTTTTAACCCAATGACAGATACCATTACCAGGTCTGTCACCCAAAGAAATCAAAGAAAAAGGAAAAGGACCTATTTGTACATAATATTTAGAGTAGCTCTTTTTGTCATGGACTTGAAAATTGATGAGATGCCCATTAATTGAAGAATGGCTGAATAAATTGTGATATGTGATTATAATATAATAATCTTATGCTATAAGAAATGACAAGCAATATATTTTCAGAAAAGGAAGACTTGTACGAGTTGATGCAAAGTAAAATGGGCAGAACTAGGATGATAATGTGTACTATAAAAACAACTTTATATGATGATGAATTTTGAATGATTTAGCTAATCTCAGCAATACATTGATCCTTAACAGTCCCAAAGGAATTTTGAAGGAAAATGCTGTTCCCTTCCAGACAGAGCTGATACAATCGGATTTTTGTTAATTTTACCTTTTGGGAGGTAGGGGGCTAAAGGCGTCAGATGTTTGTTTTCTACTTGACATAGCTAATATGTAATATGTTTCACATGACTGTACACATAATCTATATCAATTTTGTTGCTTTCTCAAGGAGGATAAAGGGGTGGGAGGAAACGAAAGAATTTAGAAGTTAAAAGTTTAAAAATATATGTTAAAAATTACGTGTGATTAAAAATTAACTAAATATGGGAATACATTTGTATTTGTATACATATAAAACATGTATACACACATTCATACACAAATGCCTATATGTATATATATATATTCATATATATATATATATGTACACATACATACAAGTAGACGGGTTCAAAAAGTTCATCTTATACACCTTGACTTCATAAAATTGGTCAAGTCATTTGAGCCATTAGTGTTCTAGGTAACTGTTTAAGACAGCAAATTCCATAAAGTACTAATCTTCATTAGTAGTTTCCTCACCTGCAAGTTGCCTATACTACTGAAATGTCTTTTTCAGTTCCATTCACTATAATATGCCTTTAAAAAGTCAATAATTTATTTCAGGCCTTGATAACCTCTTGCATAGGCTGTTGCAATATCTTTCTAATTGGTCTTTAGGCTTTGATTGTGTCCATCCCATTCTCACCAAGTGAAATCCCTTAACCCTTTTGCACTGTTAGGTATAACATTCTATCACTCCTCTCCATAGTTTTGCATGAGCTGTTCCCCATTCCAGAAATAATTCTCTCCTCATTTCTACTCTTGGATTTCCTAATTCTCTGGCCCATAATCTATATGATGTCTTTTCTACCTCACAGTGTTATTTAAAGTATCAAATATGTACAATGAGGGTGTAGTAAAACTTTTTACAAACCTTAAAATACTGGGTAATGATAGCTTTTATTCCAATTATTGCCTCATCAGTTGCTAGTATTTCCCCACATATCCCCAGTTCCATAATTTGAGTTCATTTTATAAGTTTTTTGAACATTTTGAAGGTGTAATCTCCCCCCTCCCATGGAGAATATAGGGATATGTCATAGATACATGATCTGACTCTTGAGGACACTCCCTTTTCAAATATACAAACCACAAGTATATCCAAGCCTTTTCACTTTTGTGATTCCTCCCAATGTTTTTCAGTAGATTCTCAACAAAGAATCTGCACAACCTAATGACAGTAATTTTCTATATAATTTTTATAACTTTGTTGGTATCATTATTCTAGTCCAGATTTTTAGCATACTTTCACTTAATGACCAGCTCAACTTCTCTTTTAAAACATTGTTAATCAATGAACATTTAAGCACTTTCTCTATATTAAGAAATGTGGAAGGCATTGAGGAGACAAATAGTAACAGTGAAATATTACTTTTTTCAGAAAGTTTACATCTTTCACACATTTCCTCACATGCCAAAGTCATCACTGATTATATGTTACATCCTATCAAAACATACCACTTATCTTTTGGTTGTGTGCAAAAAAAAAGAAAGAAAAAAAAGAAAAAAAAAGAAAAATTATAAGGTTTCCCATTCTCTTTTTAGGAAAGTTAGTACAAAAATTATTTTTAGAGGATTTTGGTCTTTACTGAGAGTTTCCTTAAAGCTATGCTCTTAACTGAGATCTTTTTACATCATTTTAATAAAAGATCTACCTAATTTCTAAAGAAGAGAACTGATTAGCCCAGGAAGGATTTTACCCCTCATATTAATCAGACTAAGAACAAAAATCTTTAAGTTCATTCATTTTGAGTGTGGAAATGATTTGTATCAGAGATAATTTCTAAAATAAAATAAATCTATGTTCTTTTGGTTGTCTCACTTTGAGTCACAAATAATTGTTTAAAATTTGATAAATTTATCTCTTTCAGACTTATACCAAAAAGAAACAAACAATAGAGTACAGCGATTTTCTTCCATACCCTGAAGTCTTCTAAGAGTGCAATGTTCCTTGAGTTGCAATGATATAGCATCACCAAAAAATATTAGTTAGGGGAGAGACAAACACGGAGAAATAGTTTTTTTTTTTTTTTTTAAATCAGAATGTGGCTTAGTATTATTGAAAGATCTGTGTCATTTCTCGTATTTATTCTTGCCTGCTTTTTCTTCATTATCTATTAATCATGTGCAGTATAGTTTACTGAAAAAGGTTGTTGGGTTTGGAGTCGGAGTATTTTCATCCATTGGGTAACATTTAGCAAATCATTTCACTACTCCTGGCTTTAATTAAGATAAAAAGGCTAGGCCAAATGACTTTCACATCCTTCTTAAGACCATGCCCATTTTGTCCAAGAAAAATTGACATCATTGACCTGCCTAAGTAAATGTATAATCTGGATCATATATATTCTTCATCTACTGGGAAGGAGATATACATAAGCAACAACATAATTAAAAACTAGGGAGAAATATTTCTAAAATAAGAAATAGGATCTGTAATCAGAGGTTAAATGATGTCAAACTCAAATCCAAATATTTATTTGTTTAAAAAGAAGTAGTTATTCTTAAAGACAAATTAAAGCAATTCACTTCCTTTTGTTCTTTGAGTAAAACTTAAATGCTTTGACAGTTTTTCAAACAGGAAAAAATGGCATTTTGAGACTTTTTTTGCTGATAATATATGTGCTACTCTTGACAGTTATGATGAGTAGCAAGCAATTTAAAAGAAAATCTAGTGCTTTGGTAAGCTGGTCTTCCCCTAACTCCCACCCTTCATAAGGCTCTCTGTATCTTCCTCAGGCAACAGAAGACAGCTTTGCAAGTGGAACATTTGGGGAAAAAAAGACAAATTGTCTACTATCTCTGAGCCTTATTTTAATATTTAATTTTACTTTGGGCAATTCATGATACTCTTGAGAAAGCTTTTATTTACTTTTATTTCATGGCATTTATTCTGTTGCTCTGAAATATACCAAGTGCTTCACTTTAAGTGTTAAATTATTTCTAACTCTGCAATACAATTTTTTTTATTTTAGTTTTATTAATGTTTTGCCACTTCTAATATCAAAGGGGAGGGGAAGTGGAGGAGGGATGGATATAGAATACCCATACTAATCTCTCTTCAAGTTTTTTAAAGGAAAACTGATTTAAAGGAGGCAAAACAACTTCATGTAAATCTATATACACCAGTTTGTTGCTTTTCTACATTTTCCTATTTCTGATCATTTATCCCAATTCACTTGGTGGAGTATCATAAGGCCAAATGCAGTTTATATGGCCTTGATTAGGTCCTTTTAGTTACAAGGAAAATTATCTCATGATCAGAGTTTGCAAAGGTATATTAAGCAACCACAAATGTGAACCTAGCTAGGGACTCTAGCTAGCAAAACTTGTCTTGCTCCTCCTTCCCCTGTTTACTGAATTCTATTTAAAATTCTGTTATGAAAAATCATGCATTTTAATAGCTTTTTATTTTCAAAATACATGCAAAGACAGTTTTCAACAGTTATCCTTACAAAACCTTGTGTTCCAAATTTTTCTCCCTCCCTAACCCTCACTCCCTCCTCTAGACAGCAAATAGTCTAATATAGGTTAAATGTGCAATTCATCTAAGCATATTTCCACATTTATCATGCTGCACAAGAAAAATCAGTTCAAAAAAGAAAAAAATGGGAAAGATAAAAAACAGGCAAATAATAACAAAAAAGGTGACAATATTATGTTGTGATCCACATTCAGTCCCCTCATTCCTCTTTCTGGATGCAGATGGCTCTCTCCACCACAAGTTTATTGGAACTGGCCTGAATCACCTCACTGTTGAAAACAGCTATGTCCATCAGAGTTGATCATCACATACTTTTACTATTGTACAATCTCCTGGTTCTGCTCACTTGACTTAATATTATGTAAATCTTTCTGGGCTTTCTGAAATCAGCCTGCTCATCATTTCTTATAGAACAATAATATTCCATAACATGCATATACCATAACTTATTCAGTCATTCCATTTCCTTGCCACTATAAAAGGGCTGCTACAAACACTTTTGTACATGTGGATCCTTTTCCCATGTTTATGTTCTTTTTGGGATCCAGATGTAGCAAAAATCCTGTTGGATCAAAGGGTATGCACAGTTTAATAGCCCATTGGGTATAATTCCAAATTGCTCTCCAGAATAGTTATATCAGTTCACAACTTCACCAGCAATGCATTAGTGTCCCAATTTTCCCCATATCCCTTCCAATATTTATTATTATCATTTCCTGTCATCTTAACCAATCTGAGAAGTGTGTAGTGCTACTTGCAAATTGTCTTAATTTGCATTTCTCTAATCACTACTATAGGCATTGATTCTTATAAAAAGGAATATTTCCCTATAAGAGAAAATAGTCATTTTATTTTCAGTCATTTATATTTTAATGTAAATAAAGGACGTTTTCCCCTCCCCCAAAATACTACCAAATAAATACTAAGGCAAAATCAAAATAATTTTCATTGGAATAAACTAGAAACTTGTTATGAGAAGTGGCATTTCCAGGGAAAGGAAAAAAATAACAAAAGTGATGGGAGGATCTCTGTAGAAGTTATATCCTGCCTCCCATTTTTGTCTAGTCATAACCTTATTGAAATTGCATTACCATTAAAAATGTTAGGGCAGAAAATAAACATGAATAGAGCAACAACTTATCCAATATAGTAACATTCTGTGATTTGAAGGAGCACAAGCTGTCCTAGTCATATATTAGTTTAAACTAAACCAAGCTTTTCTTTCACAAAATTTTATACAGAGATTGGAAAAATCTGAATGATTTAACTATTTGTTCAGTTTCTGTTTACATTATATTATTATAGAACTGTGGAATGTAATAGCTGGAAGTGTTCTCAAAGGAGAATTCCTCCATAGAATTCAATTCAGAGTTGAGAAAAATATCCCTTCTATAACATATCCAGAAAGTTTTTCTGGGGACAAGCTGAATAAGACATTTTTTTCTTCCTCATGACAGTCCTTCAATACTTAAATCCAACTATTATGATTCCTCTAAGATTGCTTTCTTCATTTCCCTAATTGTATCTAATTCTTTCACAATCCTGGTCACCCTCTTATGAACAGGTTCCAGGTCATTAAGGTCAAAAATATTTTTTATAATTTTTTTACTTTTATGAATCTCATGAATATTTCTCATGAACTTTTTGAGAAACTGAAACACATCACTTTATCAATTGTAATAATTCTCTTTTCAGTATTTCAAAGATCCATTATTTAATTAGGAGTTTCTTCTACTAATTTAAATAACAAACTCTTTTTCTTAATAGTTGTCTTCATGAATACGTATAGCAAAAACACCCCCAATATCCATTAGCCAACTTTTTTGAGATGACTGTCCCCCCTCAAACTTAGCTAGGCTGATGCATTGATACTGAGCATGTATTTTGTTGCAGGACCCTGCATTTTCAAATTGTTTTTTTCCTGTTTTGGAGAGCCTGTTAAATTTGGCATTTTATCTGCTTTTTTTATGAATCCAGGGTCACTTCTACGCTTTCAGTAGGTCCTAGAATAGGGATATATTACCAAATTTTAATAATTGAATAATTTTAAGAGGCCCACATTTATATAAAACTTCATTTTACAAAGTGTTTTATGTATAATCTTCCCATTCCCTCAGACTGTCAATTACAGAACAATTGTTGTTATATATTGATGCCAGAAGTTTCCTTCTTGGAGATTCCCTGCACCAATAAAACCACAAGAGACATCTCAATATTCAGTATATTCCCTTCATTCTCAAAGAGGGCATTGATATTAGAAACCGAGTGAATTGAATTAAGTAAGTCACCAGCCTTACTCTCTACTCTGCATTTATCTGGTTACATGGCAAGATATGGATCAAGATGATCAGAAATAGCCCTGGATGTAGTGGGAGACTTTGATCTTTTTAAGCTAAGGTCTTTCCCAAGTCTCAGTGTGACTGAGACAATGCTCATTCAGTAATTAAGTGTAGATAATAAATGAGACAAAGAGTGGCCTCTTTTATCTAGTCAAAAAAAATCAATCTAGGAAGGGAGGACCCTCAGGATTTCAGGCCAAAACAGAAATAAATGCTATATTTATAAGCATTCAGAGTCACCAGAGCCCAAACAATGGCCATGTGAGGCTTTGGCTAGCATCTATAATTGGCCTGTCAGTTAGATCCAGAGTGATTTCTGTTTCAGGGATGGTCTTAAAAGAAATCTATCCTGTAAAACTCAAGATATCTTGCAAGATTTCAATGAGGTAATCTGGTATAATTTGTATGAGATGGGAGTTGGAGGGAGTTAATGAGCAGTTTCACAGACAGAGTAAATGAATGACATCTGAGCTAGGCGTCAAAGGAAGGGAAGGAAGTAGAGCATGATACTGGGGATTCAGGGAGTTCATTTAAAACTTGAGGAATAATGAGCAAAGGGACAGCCTTGGTCAAGGACAGGACATAAGCAATAAATGTAGTCATCTGGTTTGTAACTAGTATAGAAAACACAATTAGGAGTTGTATGAAGTAAGACTGGAAAAGTAGATTGAATCCAAATTGTAAAGGACTTTAAAGACCCATATAAATTGATAGGTTGGGAATCAGACAATGGAGAGTCACACTGGTAAGTGTTAAATAGGAGAATGCTATAATCAGAGTTCTGGATTAGGGAGATGATTAAGGCTTTGGTGGAAAGGAGGGCTTGAAGACACAATAAGCCTGAGTTTTAATAAGGAAACCCTTTTAGGGTAACAAAAAAAAACATTTCATTAGAATGTCAGAGATGATAGCCAGATTTCAAGGACTGAAGAAATATAGAAACAGCAAATAGAAGTTACTCTTTTTGAAACTTTGACAAGATAGAAAAAAGGAGGTAGAGGGGATGTTGTTTCTAAAAGAGAATGGTGTTCTTAGAAGATGCTGTTTGGCACAAATTAACCATTTCTTCAGATGTTTTTGGTTTTTTGTTTGTTTGTTTACCTCCTCTAATTTTTTTTTCTCTTTCAATAATATTTTCTCAACCACTGAAGTTTATTAGGAGACTACCTGCTTCGAAGCCAGGAGAGTTGAGTTACATAGCTTTATTAGTTGTGTAATAATAAGGAAGATAGTTTGACCATCTTTGAGACTTAGTTTCTTTATCTGTAATGAGGAAAATAATACTTGTAATATCTATCCCAGCTAATTACCATTATGTGTTAGATACCTATATTATCCCAAATTTAAAATTCAGAAATGCTGACTTTCCCACCCTTTTTTAAAATTTATACAACTATATACAAACAGCAAAGTTTATCTCTGATTTAAGACAGTATAAGTTAGAGATATATGTCAGTATTTGTAGTGTATTTTGAAATTTTTCAGTGAATAATTCTATATAAGTATGACACTATTGAGTTTACATTGTATTAGTTTTCTAACCTTATTTGATCACAGAAAAAATTGGTATACTCGTTATGAATTTTATGATGCATCCTCTTAAGAAAGTCAGTCTGTATAAATTTGTTTTAATAAAGCACTTTTAAAATTATATAACTTCTATATTACTTTCTTCTGTAGCTAATTGGCTAAAAATGTAATTTGCCCAAGGTCACACAGCTAGGCAGTATTGAGTGTCTAAGGTCAAATTTAAACTCAGGTTCTCCTGATGGCAGGGCCAGTGCTTATCCACTGTGCCATCCACAGTGTATGGCAGTTACCCATGTAAAGACTGTTTTTTTAATCACACAGATTTAAATTATATATATATATATATATATATATATATATATTTGTGTTTATATATATATATATATATATATTTATATATTCTGTAAGTAAAACATTATAGATACAATTAAATGCTATTCAAATAGTGGTCAGTTTTCACCAAACTCCAAGGTTTATTACATTTAACTATAGTGTTAGGGAAATGTTTTCTAAAAATTAAAGAACTAGTTCAAATAACACAGTTCAAAAAAGGTAGTAATGAGTCTTTCCCTTTCATTGAAAATAATATAACCTCATCTTTCTCAGATTGTTTCTTCCTTTCCCCTTTAATAAAACTAGGCAGACATTTGCATGATTTTACCTTCTTATTATACTTTTTCTAGTATTCATATAAGTAAAAGGGCTTTGGCACACGTCCAAAACATCTAAGATGGTACTTTAGAGATATCAGAGACCTGATTCTTGGAGAAGACATCCTTTGTTGGTTTGCTACATGGGTGGGAATAGCCTCTTTCCATCTGCTGTGAAATAGGAACTGACTATATCTTTTGTTCCCTGTGAGTAAAGCACATTTCCTCTTTCCATCCCAGAGGTACAAAATCTATTCACTCACAGTAGCAATCCCATTAACCTGATGAGAAGCCCTAATATAGGGATTATTAAAATGAGGTCTGTGCACTGCTTCTTTAATATTTTGCCAGAGTACAACTAATTTATTTTGTATTTTATTTATGCAGTGTACCCAGTAACAGCACACATTGTAAAGAGAATCTACTCTGGAAGACTTAGTGACTCTGAAGAATACAATGACCCACTAGAGCTCCAAAGGACCATGATTAAAATGCTATCCACTTCAAAAATAGATAATTAATAAACTCAGAGTACAGATTAAAGCATTTTTTTCTCTTTAATTTTCCTTATTTTTCCCCCACAACATTGAATGGAGGGTGGGGTGAGAGGAAGAAGAGAATTTGGAACTGAGAATAAAAAGAAAATTAAATCCAAAAAAAACTGTGTTTTTATGTTAGGTCACAAAAGGATTTGCACTTGAGACAACAACAGATGGAGTTCCCTCTTGCGAGACTGCATATCTGAAATCAGAGCTGATGACTTTTTTTCCCTTGAAAAATAATAAATCTTTAATCATATTTGTGATGTATCTTTTTCAAAGTGAGTACACATTTGGCTGCCCCAAGCCATCAGAGTGACTAATGCTAAAGTCTGTTATATTGATATTTCTCTTGGCTTTAAAGTAACAAACATAAACTACCCTACTAGGTGCAGAGAACTAGGTACTGAAAGTGTTATAACATTTAGCAAGGATGTAATCCCTATCTTTATGAAAGTTACAGTTTTTACAGAGATAAATAAAATATATATTATTACACAGTAAATGTACTGCAGATTTCCAAAACAAATTGTTGTGACTCAAAAGGAAAAGTACTTATTGAAGATATAAGAGGAAAAGGACCAAGTATGACTTCCTAATTTATAGGATATTTCAGTTCAGATTTAAAAGACAGGTAGGAATTCACCTAATTGCCCTTAATGCTGGTGCCTTCCCTCTACTGATCATATTCAGTTTATTCTATATGTATTTTGTTTGTATTTAAGTGTTTGCATTTTGTTCCTTCATTTATACTCTAACCTCCATGGAAACAGGGATGGTCTTTTGCCCTTTTTTGATCATTAGCCCTTAACACAGTGCCTGGAACTAAGTGCTTAATTATTTATTGAACTCATCTGAAAAGGCGACAAATAAGGAAAGCACTGACAGATGTATAGAAACATATATAGTGGCTGTAGCGCTGGGAGGGCAGAGAATAAATTGTCTAATGCCATATTTCCTTTTCAGTTTTCCTTTGGGACCTTCAGCATAAAATTGGCCAGTTTCCAAATGGATTCTGGTTCTTTTCTTTGGCCCATGCATAAGGCAAGAAAAGTACATACAGGGACCTGGGTAGTACATCCCTTATGTTTCCTAACAGTGATATATGAACGTAATCTGAAAAATATAAACTAAAATACAAATGTGAATTGTGATTATTATTTCTTTGATGTAAGAACTATATTCCTTAGTCACCATTTAGGACTTTTCCTTTAGCTCTTTCTTCTTGCCTGGTTTTTTGAACAGAGAGGAGAATTAGAAGCTATTTAGGCTCTGAGAACAGGCTCATTGGCAGAGAAGTCTCTTTTTATAACTTTGCTCTTATTCCTAGCCCATCACTCATAATTCTTTGTGTCTGTGTGACATCCTTACTTGCTTCCTTGCAAGCAGAATTCTTGCCCTTCCTTTTAAAGCCCAACTAAAATATCATGATATCTAGGCATCTTCTCTTATTAGAATAAGTAAATGTTTACTTCATGCAGGTAGATAATGCCAAGAAACTACAGATTTCAGAAATCAAATCATGATTCACTCATAGTATTTACTGATAATTTTATCCTCTCTGTTTGTAGGGGTCTGCTTTAATTATGATATGTGTACTATCCCTTTTTGTAGTCTATACTTTTCTCTAATGTTTACCTTTTCTTCAGATCCATTAAATTGTGTATGTTATGTCTCTCTCTCCATATATATGTATATATGATATATATATATATATGAAGACTAAATAGGAAACCTTATTTACTAAAACCATTGACTGTGAACAAGAAACAATGGCAAGTTTTCTTTTTTTCATTGTCAGTCTGTTAGTTTTGTATGTGACATTAGAAATTTCAGTTAGCTTTTTTTCTTTCCTGTTATATATTTTGGTTACATTATCACCCTTGAGTCCTGAGATGATCTTGCAATATTGTTCTATAAGGATCTGAAAAATATGACAAAACAGCATAGTTAAATGAGCATTTTTAAATGACAGCATGAAAAAATAATCATGTATATATATTTGTTTGACATATATTAGCTTTAGAAAAACAGAAACACTAGTAGAAAATTGTAAAACAATAACAGAAAAATGGCAGTCAATAAAAAGTCTTAAAATTGAAAGTAAGTATTCTCAATTTACAAAAGCCAGAGCAATACAAAACTATTGCTATTTTTTAAACTGCATATTTTTTTAAATTTATTAATACTTTTTATTTGCAAAACATATGTATGGGTAATTCCTAAACATTAACCCTTACAAAGCTTGCTGTTACAAATTTTCCCCCCCTACTCCCCACTCCTCTCCTAGATGGCAGGATATCCACTACATGATAATTATGTTAGAATACTTAAGAAATTGAATATATGTATAGTTATTGCCACACATCATTTTTTTGTGCAGGAGAAATCATATCTACAAAAAATAATAATCTGATAAAGGAAATACAATGCAAGCAAACCTCAATAGAGAACATGAAAATGTTATGTTGTGGTCCACATTTCACATCCCTCTCTCTGGGTTTATATGGCTTTCTTCACTGAACAATTGGAATTGGTTTGAAGCATTTCATTGTCGAAGAGAGTCATGTCCCTTAGAACTGATCCTCATATAGTATTGTTGTTGCCGTGAATAATGATCTCCTGGTTTTACTCATTTCACTCAGCATCAGTTCATGCAAGTCTCTCCAGGCCTCTGTGAAATCGTCCTGCTGGTCGTTTCTCACAGAGTAATAATATACCATAACATTCATATAACATAATTTATTCAGCCACTCTCCAATTGATGGGCATCCATTCAAACTGCATATTTTTTTAAAAAAAAATGGTGTTGTTTGTACTTTTAAGGAGCCTGCCAGGTCTAAAACTTGGTGATCATTAAATTATTTTTTTCTCCCCAGAAAGTAAAATAGTTTGAGTCAGAAAAACTAGATTTTAGTTTAAAGTCTGTCACAGTCTCTAGTTATTGTTAAAACTCATGAGAATCTCTTAGTAAGTCTCTTAGTAAATATTTGTTGAATTGTATTCTTTAATGGAATATAGTTTTTTAATTTTACAGATGAGGAAATTGAGATCCAGAAAGATGTAACTTTCATAAAGCCATAGCTAGAAATGACATCTCAATTCATTAGTTGTTAAAAATCTCTAAGTTGAAAGATGACCTAAATGTCATCTTAATCAACTCTCTCATTTTACATTATAGAAATTGAAATTAAGAGCATTTAATTGGCCTGACCACATCCTACATTTATTAAACGGAAAAGCCTGGACAATTCAAAGCTGGGTCTTCTTTCTATTCTCCCACAAGCAGTACTGCACCCACTTTGCTACAATATAAATGTCTGTGCTTTGTTTAGCCTAAGTTACCAAGCAAACTCACCTTTATTCAGCAGTTTCTAAACTCCTGTTTTGCCTCTCCATTTATAAATCAATTAATCAGCCATTTGCATTGATGCCATAACCTTCAGGCAAACACCTCAGAGTCTTCTATCATGATGAATTATTAAACAGAAATCACCAAAGCTAAATCTTAAGCTGAGACTATAAAGCAGGTAAGGACTCTGTAAATCTGATTCCAGAAGACAAGGAGTTCTATAAATTAGGGCCAAATGGGCAAGAGATTAGGCATCAAGTGATTTAAAGCTAAATTTCTCTTTCAGTGTTCATGGATAAATCCTATTAAAAGGAGTCACGTCTATGCACTAAGGAAAAGACCCCATTTATGTGCAACTAATGACAAACTATTTGGTTTTGAATCAATCAACAATAATGGTTAAATGAGTGACATTGACAAAGCTCATCAAAAGCTTCCTTGTCTTGTTTGCCATTTAGATTCTCACAGTCATTAGCTATCAGAATTATTATAGTTCAGAATGTTTACAACTACAAAAAACTAGAGAGATCATTGAGTCATGTGATTTATAAATGAAAGAGACCTGAAAAACTGCCCATTCCCACCTATTCCATTTTTATAGATAAGAAAATGGAAGCCAAGAGTAGGAAAGGCTTTTGTGAAAGTCAACAATGCTAAATAGAGCCAGGATTTGAAGTTAACTCTTATGAATACAAAAATCCCATGAACACTATAGATGACACAATGCTTTCTTCTATTTCATTTTTTCTACCTAAGAACCTCAGTTTTTACAGAGGAAGAAAATAAGGAACTGAGGAGTTGTGTCTTATCAATGACTACATTATTGGTGACAGAAATTAGACTAATTTTCAGGACTTCCAAACTCCAGTGTCCTTTCCAGTATGTGAAGCCATAACTAAACATTTTCTTTTTAACTTGAACACAAATAGGGGAAGAGTATTGGAGTGATGCAGATGACTATAAAGCTACAAGTATTAGGAGTGATGAAAAGTTGGATCAGGAGAGAAGATTCATAGTGACAAGAAACTGCATGGGTGGTAACATGGGCTGGTTAATGAGGAAAGGGAATGAGGAAGGAAATGAAGGAAAGGACAAGAAAGTACTTCCTACCCTCTGGATTAAACTAAGACTAAGCTCCATTTATGCTTCTGCTACTTGCATATTTGTTAGTTATATGAGAACTAACCTGAAAAGAAAGAATAAAAGAAAGGAAAGAAGGGAAGAAGGAAGGGAGAGAGAAAGGGGTAGAGGGAAGGAAGGAGAAATGAAGAATTGGAAGAAGAGAAGGAAGAAAGAAGAGAAAAATGTCATATGCTGCAGGCTGGATAGTATTTTCTGCAAAACAGTTCATTCATAGCAAGCCATTGTGGAACCTGCGGATCTACAATGTAAAATAAATGGAAATAATTTATTATAATGTTCTACATGTCAATTATACTCACACACATTGCAGATACAGAAAGAGGGAATGGTATTCCCTGAGAACTAATAATGTATATTTCATCTAATGTGTAATTTTAATTAACTGTCCTTGTTAAGGCCATTCATCCTCCTCTAAACCTAATCACAGTTGGTATTTTAAACTCTGTAATAAATGAATAATATTCGAGTTTTATTTCAGTGTCAAGTCAAAGGTCTTTGCTTTATGAAATTTGTCAGGCAGGACTATAGTGCTTGGAGGAAGCATCTCTGGGCTTCTGTACAATATCTACAAAGTGAATAATGAATGTGTGCTAATGATTTGCTATTGACACTTTCAAAGAGTTTCATCAATTCAGGGCAATTTCCTTTGGTTAAGAGCATGAAACCAAAAACTGGGGCTGCATTTATGTGTCCAGAATCGATAAATGATTTTAGTTGTTAGTATTTAATTCTATAGAAGGAACAGCACATTTTCTCCATCAGGATATGTTTTATTTCCAGGTCACCCCAACAGCACAACACAAATATAAGCAACTGGAATTGTTATCCATTGACATTTTAAATAATATTACAGAATAACAAGTTTGCTTTACATGGGCAATTATAGCCAATTACAAAAATGTATGGATAGCTTAGACACTTGTAGAATATAGTGAAGCTTAATGCAAAAAACTTAAATTGAGATTCTCGGGTTTGGGGTCTAGCTCTAGCTTTGCTTCCTTATTAATTGTGTTACACTTAATAAACCTTTTTCCTCAAGTTTTACTTATATAGAAACAAGATAGACCACATAGTCAGACAGGTCCCTTCCAGGTATGGCAGTCCATGATTCAATTAGATGCTTTTTTAGATGGACTGTGGCACTATCCTAAACAATGGATTCAGGATCTCAGTGATGTGAATATTCCCTCTATGTATCCAAATCGCATGGCATTCACACTTTTTTCTCCCTAACTTTCCATAAATTATTTACTGAAGATTTAATCACTGCACTTACCTACACTAATCTCTGGTTTTCTTAAGATGTAATGAATGCCAGTGAAGCACCTAGGCTGCCCATGAAGTGTCTATTCCCGGCTTTCACTGTGTGAGTGTACCTTTTTTTGCCAATTATATGTCTTTTTTATGTACATTCCTACATTTCTTCCTTGTTGACACAGTAAATTATAGATAAAGTACAGGGCCTAGGGTTGAGAAGTTCTGAATTCAAATATGGCTGTATATACTTTATACACTTAGTAGCACCTTCCTCCTAAGGTTGTTTTGAGGATAAAATGAAATGGTATTTCTCAAATGATGTAAGGAAAGGATATTCACCATGGAAATCATTCCAAAATATAGGACTTCTTCCTTACTTTGTGTGGATATTTTAGAGATTCAAAGAGAAACATATCTGTTTCTGTTAAACCACATCACCTGTCCAAGATATGTGAACTGATGGACCTACTCAATGAATTACCCAGCAATCAATATGTGGTTCTGTGGACATTATGCAACCTTAACTGTGTTTGTCCATTTTGTTTGTTTGGAAAATGAGATGTCCATCAATTAAAAAATATCTAAATAAGTTGTGGTATATGAAGATAATGAACTATTATTGTTGTATAAAAATGATGAAAAAGCTGACTTTATAAAGGCCTGAAAAGATTTAGAAGAGCTGATCGGACTTGGAATTTTCAGTGATTTTATCATATGGTTGGGAAAAAACTTTATTCAAGTAAAGGCTTTAAAGTTAAAGTTTGCTTTACTGAGTAAAAATTTTTAAATAGTAAACAAATATATTTGCTATACTTAGTCAATTCTTTAACCTTGAAAATATAGTATGTATAGAAATTTATATGTGAAACTCTGATATTGTAATTCTTATTATGTGTGCATGCACACATTGACGAGTCCCTAAAGATTTTCTAATGATGAAGGGGTGGTAGAAGTTGATATCTTCTCATTTATACTTTTTAGTAAGAATGTAACCTGTGATCATTTTCATTTTTGAGGATATTTATTCACTTTGAGATATCATGAAAATCCATCACAAAATACTCAACACTAGTGACACTTCCATCACAGACTTTTTTATATAGGATAATCTGTTTTTTTCTTCTGGACTCTATCTCTTTAAATTCTCTTTTTTACTTCTTCATGTATTGAAGAAGTTTCTCTGGTAGAAGAATTCAGTGTGATATTTCCCCTCTGTCATTAATGAAAATAGAATATCACAGAAATGAATATAAATCTGTTTCTTTTTACTTATTAGTGGTATACCCTTCAGTTCCATCTACAAATGACATTAGGATGAACTCATTAAAGTGGAGCTAAAACTTATCTCTCTGTGGCTTATTTTCCTCTCATCTCCTTGTCTCTTTTTGTCAGTTGATACTGCTTGAAACTTTCTTCCATTCTCCCCAATAACACTTTGAAGAATATATTAATATTTAAATCGGTGCTATCTATGGGTTGGGTAAGGAGATCCAGTGGCTACTGATTAAGGATTTTGGACTCATTCTGCAATCATTACAGTTAATGTTTTGCATCATTTAAACTCCTTTAAGGATAGAATCATTTTTGGTTTTGTCTATTTCTCATATTTTAGAACTAATGGCCTTTTTATAAACAGGTCTGCCTAGAGATACATTCACACTCTCTCATATGATCTTATGCATCTTACTTCATGTCAAATTTTGGCATATTACTTAATTCCTATATAAACTTGACCAGGCTACTTAACTTTAAAATGTCGGTTTCCTTATCTATAAACTGAGAGGGTTAAACTAGGTGACAATATCTGTTCTAGAACTAAATTCATTACACTGTAATCTTAACTTTATCTTTGCTTATAATTTTCCCTTTGTTTTTGTCCTTTAATAATTTGATAATTTTTACTATGCAAAAACAACATATTTTGACAAAACTCTTGCAGTATGATTAGTGATACTGTCTATTTTGAAATTAAAAGGCTAATTTTATTGTACATAGAGATATAATCATGTTATTATTATCATAATTATTACTATTATATTGGAGAATTCTATTGTCCTCATTTGGTGCCTTCAATTATTTTTCTTAAAGGAAATATTATGAAAGTATAGGATAAAGATTCTTGAATATTATACGTGTCTATCTTCTGCCATTTGTTGATTTTTTTAGGTTTCAAACATAGGTTTCTAAGTCAGATTGTTTTTTCCAATTACGCTAAATATGTCATCATTATCCAAATTAATTGCTCTACATCAAATGTTAGACAAATTCTCCACCATGGTGGCATGGCTTAGTGGTGATTAGGCATTACATATGGATAAAGAGGAAACATACCAACAAAATATAGCAGTATACTCAGATTTTCTTGATGTTTTCCTCTTTGCTGAATATATACATTATTTTCCTTGTGATTGTTCCCTTCATAATCCACCCTATGTTCCTCTTCTCCTTAAAACTTAAGCCCTATTTTCATTTTTGGTCTGCAGTAACCTCTTTGCAATTTCTGATTACTCCAACTTGGCATTTTGCTTGGCATTCTTAACACTGGAATAGATTGTGACCCCACCTAACATTATAACTTACAAAAGAAAGAACTAGACTTGCTTACCTACAATAAATACAAATAATCTTATTATTGCCAGAATTATAAGTCCTTAAGAAAAAATTTTTCCCAGACTACATTAAATCAATTATTTTCCCTTTTGTGAAGCATTTAAAGTGTCATGTTTTGCCTTTCTTCCCACTGAGACCTTCCATTTTATTTCCATTAAGATAGTTCCATACAGATCAAATAATTAAAAGATCATTTGACTGAGAATAGTTGCATTGGCGCTGGTCTCAGTTTTCCCACCTGTGCAGTTATTGGATAAATCACTTCCCCTGTAAAAGTCTCTTTGTTCTCACTTATTAAATGAAGGAGATAGGTTTGGTGGTCTTTGGAAGGCTCCTTTCAGATCTATGTATCTGTAAATTTTTTGGTCTACTCTAATGGATCATTCATTATACAAATGCATTCATTCTCTAATCTTTATTTTCTGTGTGATGCAAGTATCCTGGTTCCTTTAATTAGTAATTATTGATCAACTCTTTCAATAATCTTTTATTATATCCTTATCTTAATTTTCTTTTTCTGGCACAAATCCTGCTTGATATTATCTTTCCTAGTGACATCCCCTCAGTGTCCCTTTTCTCACTGTCTGTTCTGTTTGCATGCTACTATAGTTTCCTCCACCTATAGCCACCCACTGATTAATACTTGCTGACTTCTAGGTTACATTTCTCTATCAGAACAGTAGGAAATGAGGTAATGAAACTTCTACTTTCAATTTAAAGACTTCTCTGAGATACTTAACTAGTTACCGACTGTGAGAATGTTATTGGGAATGAAAAAAAAAAAAGTAGATTTGCAGCTCTGGTTATGTGTTTGCTTACAACCCAAGCTGTGTGCACAGGTTTATTATTATATGACTAACAGAAGTGATGCTTAGCACCTTAGTGGTTATTTTTATAAGAATAAGGATGACTTTGTGTTTTGTGCAATCACTAATAAATTAGGCATGATGATAGTTATTCTGCTTAACAAATGAGAAAATTGAGCTGCCAAGAGAAAATATAGCCTGAGCTCATTTTAAAAGGTGATTTTCGTTTCCAGTTTTAAATAAAATTATCTTGAGGAGAGTATGCTTACAAACTGCTTTCGAGTTTTTAAATTTCTTATTCTGATCCTCATAAATGTATAGTTAGCAAAATAGTACAAATATGATTATAGATCACAAATCATGGAAGATATATCACAGTGGTATTTATTAGTGTGGTTAGACATATTTAAAACATTAAGCCAACTTTTTTGCCCAACCCTTCACATTACCTTCAATCTGTTTTAAAATATATATTTTAACACAATGATAATTTTCCATATTGACAACATATTTCAAACTAGCAATATATTTGTATCTTGTGAATCATGATTTCAGATTATTATCAGAATATCCTGATGTGAAGATACAATGTAGCAGCTTAATGTAATAACAAAGATCACTGAACTTAGAGCAGACCTGAGTTTAAAGAAAATAGTAACAGGAAATTTAAAAATTAAAAAAATTAAAAAACAATATTTAAAAACATTCAAAAACAAACATTTGAGGGGAACAGAATTTTTAGGATATATTTTTTTAAAAAATAAAATATCCCTTCATAAGGATGAATTCTGTGAACATGAAAAATATATTCATTTTATCTGTGCCTCAGTATATTAGTTCTAAATTTTTCATTATTGTCCCTCATTTTCACTAAGACTATTTACTCTTACACTGTCATCTGTATTAGTGAAAGAATGAATACATCAGGGGCAGCTAGGTGGCGCAGTGGATAGAGCACCAGCCCTGAAGTCAGGAGGACCTGAGTTCAAATCTGGTCTCAGACACGTAACAGCTGTGTGACCCTGGGAAAGTCACTTAACCCCAATTGCCTCAGCAAAAAAAAAAAAAAAGAATGAATACATCAGTGAAAAAGCATTTGGTAAGTGTTCACTATAAGCAAAGTACACTGTTAGTAATGAGGATACAAAGAGAACAATAATATAGTTCTTGCTCACAAGGAGTTCACATTCTACCAAGAAAATAACACATATTAGAGGTTTCAGCTAGAAGTTAGAGATTGAGTACTCTTTAGGACAGAGTGGAAAAGCACCTTCTTTTTATGAAATTTCCATTTTCTTATATTTACATGACATCATGTGACAGTTCCAAGGACGTTGATGTCACAATATTTTTTCTAGCTCTTCAGTACAGTTGACTACTGTTAACTTCGGGAATAGAGAGAATGATGACAGCTTACTTTCCAATTTTGCTTCCTAGATCAGTGGTTCTAATAGCAGATGATACTAGTGTTAATGGCCTATGAACATTGCTATTCTTGAGCTAATGTGTTTAAATCCTTGTAAATGGCAGTTGGTTGACAGTATTCAGAATGGAAAAAGGTGACACCCTTTTCCACAAGGGTTGATACCCTATGTTTTGGCTGCAAGAATTAGACTAGAAGAAGATCCACAGGTGTAAGACAATATAGAACAGGTGTAAGAAAAAACAGCTATTTCTAAGGCTATTGAATTCTAAATGCTAATATATCTCTGCCACACCATGAGGAGAGATTGTTGTTACCACCTTCTGATAATGATGTGACCTATCTAGCACTTGCATCCCCCTAGGTCTTATTTAAAAAGTTTTACTACTTCAGTTAGACTGACTTGCCTTATATTATGACTCCTACATTTCCTTGGTTTTGATCTAAAATCCACATATTCTTGGTTTGACATCATTATTCTTATGGTTCATTGATTCAATCTGTCCCATAGAACTAAATTCACTTTAGAAATGTAATATCTTTTGTCAATGATTTCATTGGCCTGATGTCAACTAATTATTTTCTTTCTGAAAAATTATATCTGAAGCATAATGCTTTTGAATTTGAACCATTGAAGCTATCTCCCTACAGTCATTTAAGTCAGACCTTTTGTTAACAAGCCTAGTCTTGACTGATATCATCCTATTTAAATTGCTTTCCTCCCCACACTGATTGGATGTTCTATATGCCTGAACTAGTAATACTTCCTTCTTTTCCCTTATGATCTTATTTAAGATAAATAGATGGATATCACTGAAGGCTCTTTATTTTTAGCTTTTTATTTTCAAAATATATGCATAGATACTTTTCACCATTCACCCTTGAAAAACCTTATTTTCAGATTATTTTTTTCTCCCTCCATACTCCTTACCCCCCCTTAGACAGCAATTCAATATATGTTAAACATATATAATTCTTCTATACATATTTCCACAATTATCATGCTGCATAAGAAAAATGAAATCCAAAAGTGGAAAAAAAAGAGAAAGAAAACAAAAACTCAGCAAACAACAAAAAAAGGTGAAAATACTATATTGTGATCCACACTTAGTCCCTACAATCCTCTTTCTAGATTCAGATGGTTCTCTCCATCACAAGTCTATTGGAATTGGTGAAGGCTCTTTCTAAGAGCAGTTCTTACTACAATACAATAAAAACTTTGAGAATTAATCGTTAACTCTGCTAAGTACCAGTTTGTGGCCAGTTTATACTCCTTTCTATTTATTCTAGTTAGAATAAAGTGTAATCAAAGAAGATTAACATCAAATGCCTTTATTGTGTTTGTATGTCTATGAATTCAAACACAGTTTTAGTATTTTGATCTATGAAAGACCTTAGATATCATTTAGCCCAATCCTTACACTATATAGATTAAAGTACTAAAATCAAAAGAGAAGAGGAGATTTACTTGTGGTCACACAGATAGTAAGGACCAAAGTTTAATTTCCATCACAAACCAATATGTCTTGCTACTATGTCACATTGTCTGAATGTGATATTCATTCTAATTTTGGGGGAAAGATTTGATCTTGCTAGTTGCCAAAATATATTTGGTTGCTTACCTCCTCTTATCACAAAATATCCTTCATTAAGCCTTTGTTTATTAGTAATTTCTATTTATACATTAGATGTAATTAAATAATAATGTGCTTAGGGGGCTATCAAATATAATGGTACATTCCATTTTTACTTTGGCCATCAGTGATGTTTTCCTCTTTTGGCTAGCTCAAAATTACTGGGTTTGCCTCATCATTTTTCAATATTTTATTTTTCCTAATTTTATGTAAAATAATTTTTGACATTTGTTTTTAAAACTTTAAATTCTAGATCATCTTACTTCCTCCCTCTCCACTCTATTCCCCATGAAGAAGGCATTGGAAAGTTATACAAGACATTTCTATAAAATTCATTTTGTGAAAGAAAAAATAGATCCCATTCCCCCAACTCTGGGAAAAAAAACCCTCAAGCAAGTAAAGTTAGAAAAAAAGAGTATTTGTCCATTTGTATTCAGACATTCAATTCTTTCTCTGAATATGGATAGCATTTTTCCTCATAAGTTTTCAGAGTGATCTTGAATATTATTTTGCTGAAAATGCAGTCATTTACAGCTGATCGTCCCACTGCATTGGTATTACTTTGTATATAATACATTTCACTTTGCTGTATTCCCCATCCCTTTATTCTATTCTTCCTCTCCTTTTACCCTGTCTCCTCAAATGTGTTCTGTATGTAATCACCCTCTCCTGCAATATGCCCTCTTTTCTACCACCCTGCACCCTTCTCAGGCTAATACAAATATGTGTTGAATGTGTATGTTATTTCCTCTTTGAGCCAATTCTCTTTTTCCTCCTCTCTTCTCCATTTTAAAAGCTTTCTCTTGCTTCTTTTATAATAGATAATGAGAAAGTTTTTATGAGTTACAAATATTCTGCCCACAGGAATATAGATTAACTTTATTAAGTTCTATTATTTCTCACATTAAGTCCTTATGTTTCTCCTGAGTCCTCTATTTGAAAATCAAATTTTCCATTCAACTCTGGTATTTTCATCACCAATTCTTAAAAGTCCTTTATTTCATTGAATGACCACCTTTTCCTCTGAAGAATTGCACTTAGTTTTGCTGAGTAGTTGATTCTTGATTGTAATTTTAGCTCCTTTGCTCTCTAGAAAATCATATTTTAAGTCTTCTGGTCCTCAAATATAGAGGCTGCTAAATCTTGTATTAATCTAATTGCAAGTCCATTATACTTGAACTGTTTCTTTCTGATTGTTTGCAATATTTTTTTCCTTGACCTGTGGGTTCCAAAATTTGGCTGTAAGATTCCTGGGAGTTTTTATCTTGAAATCTCTTTTAGGAGGTGATAGATGGATTATTTCCATTTCTATCTTACCTTCTGGTTCTAGAATATCAGGATAATTTTTCTTGATAATTTCTTGAAAGGTGATGTTTAGGGTTCTTTTTTGATCATGACTTTCAGGTAAAATAATATTTTTTTGACTAAGGCAATTGGGATTAAGTGACTTGTGATTTGCCCAGGATCACACAGCTAGAAAGTGTTAAGTGTCTGAGGTCAGATTTGAACTTAGGTCCTCCTGACTTCAGGGCTGGTGCTCTATCCACTGTGGCACCTAGCTGCCCCTAAAAAATTGAATTATCTCTTCTGGATCTATTTTCTATGGATCTCTTTCTGGATCTATGAAAGTTGATTCAGTATCTCCTAAAATCCCTCCTGTGAGAAACCTTTCCTGAAGCTCTTCCAAGTTGTCACTGGCATCTATGGACTTAGAGGTCTGGAAACCACTGCTACTGCCACTTATTCAGAGACCCAAAGCCAGGTCCTTGTTTGTTGGGCCAGAGCTATATTGGTTCAGTCTGTACCATGACTATGTTCAAATCCTGTCCTGGTACAAAAAATATTTACTGCTGATCTAAATTTTTGTGGGTTTCAGCACTATAAAATGTATTTAAAGTCATTATTTAAAGGAATTTGGAGGGTTTGGGGGAAGATTTTAAATGAGTTCCAGCCTTTACTCTGTCATTTTGGTTTTCCCTTGCATCCACGTTCTTTCAAAGACATTTTCACTACTCAGGTTTTTCCCAATAGTTATAACTCCTGTATTCTTCAGTTTTCCAAATGTTGAGTTTGACATATCCTTTCATGATATTTTCCTTTTCATATCCAAATTGTTTTGGAAACATTCATTTTTCAGTCAAATTGCATATTTTTTCTTATAGATATTGCATTTTGTTTTATAGACGTATAGGATCTTTGGGGGATATTATGTAATCATTTGCAAAGAGATTGTGTTGGCTATTCTCTACCTTGTTTCACATACTAATCTTCTTGAAAGTGTTTCTGTTACATGTGTAATCAGTTTTGGGGGATTTTTGTCACCTTGACACACATATTCTTTCATGACATGGATGTTTGAACATAGTATTTCTCTTGTATGATCTTTGTGGATTTCTGCCAAGAGATCATTGAATAGTGGGTTGATTCTAACATTATTCAACACAGCCTTACTTTGAAGCAAAGACCTTGATAACTAAAAAATTCATTACTATGTTTTATATGTCATCTTTACATCTTTTAGTTGATAAACCAAATAGAGATGGCCCATTGACAACAAATCTGATGAGTTGTGTGCTTATTTTTTTCCTTATGTCTTTTCCTGTTTGTTCAACAAGAACTTATTGGGTGCCTAATATATGCCAGGAATGGGGCTATGCTAAAAATGCAAAAACAAAAAGGAAGAAAAAAGGAAGAAACCTTTTCCTTGTCTTCCAGGAATGGAGTCAAAATGCAGTAGAGAAAACACTTGGCTAAGTCCTACCAAAATTATCCTCCTAATAATATCAAAATAATCTTTCCAACTGAATTCTGGCATGCCAAAGCCAACAAAAGATCAGATCTAAATATTGTTTCAGCCCAAAACAACTCCAAAACTGTTTGGAATTGTGATTGTGATGGTGTAGGAAAGAAGCTTGCCCAAAGTCCACTAGGATGGAACTCCCATGGAAGAAATAGGTGGTGGTGACAGCTTTGTGAGCTCCCAAGTAAGATACAGTGATGGGATCTGACAACTGATAGGAAAAAGACTGCTTTTTTGCTTGAAATGTATGTAGTACCAGACACAGAACAGACCAGGCATTTATGGTCTTAAGGGATTAGGGATCCTGAGGAACAGTATCAAATACAGTACAAAGAGAGCAAAGACATTTCCTGAGTAAACAGTTAGACTTCAGGGCAGAAGAGCAATGACCACAGGACTCCCTAGATCATATGACCTTGAAAGCACCAAACATTTGGAATCTCCCAAAACTCCTTTGCAGGGAAAAAGAATCCTAAAGCTTGAATACATGGCCCTACTCCACAGAAGCTCAACATAAA
>JAJPUD010007984.1:0-13197 GCA_023553655.1 Myrmecobius fasciatus
AAATAAAATTTTTAAAAAAATATAAAAGTGGGAAAATCAAAGTGTGTTGAACAATTTTTCTGCCCCAACCCCATTAGGCAACCTTTAGTTTACTCAGGTTACTTGCCTCTGTTCTCAGAACCGAAGCCATCTAATGATACATATGCTTTCATGTTTTTCCAGATAAAAAACAAACCAAAAAAAACAAAAACAAGGATATTATGTATCTCTACAAAGTTCTGTACAAAGTATTACGTCCTACGTCTTGTCTTGTAAAAGATCAGCTAAAAGCTAAAGATTAAAAAGTATTAAAAAATGTTGCATACAGGTGTTATTTATTTATTCGGTTCTTGTTCTCAACAGCCGAAAAGCACCAACAAAAATGTAATAGTTTTATGTATTTATTAACAACGGAAGGAAACTCATTTTAAAAAATTTATCAATATATTTATGTTTACAAAAAACACCTCAAACATGCTTATGGAAAAGTCCAGGACACATACTTTATTTTTTTTTTTTGCCACATTGACATTCTAGGTAAAACTTGAAATACACTATTCTAATGTACTTAGCATTATATATTTTAGAAAATTGTCATGAGATATTTTTGCATTCAAATATTAGAATCTTTCTTTTCCACACAGATAAATTTTCTTGGTTTGTGGAAATCCAAACGTTTCAGAGGAATATTGATGGGGGAGTGAGATGTCACAGAAAAGTGAGAGGACTAGATTAACTATTATAAATTTAAATTACTCTCTGAAATCATCATATAAATAAATGTAATATTATCCTTAGAAACTAATAAAACAAAATTTTTATCCTTAATAGGAACATACTGAGAGAGATTTTTGTTTAAAAAAGGTTTTTTTTTGGAGGGGGGAGAGAAAAATTTGGACTAAAATGTGTTGCAAAGGGGAATGCAAACATGTACTTGGAAAAATAAAATACTATTAAAGTAAAAAAAAAAAAAAACCCAAAGAGATTTACCCTTTTGTGAGACAGTGATGTCTCCTTACTCCCTTATCTCTGGGGTTAAAGTTTCATTGTTAAAGTATGTGTGACCATGACTAATTTGGGAATTAGGACCTCAGCAAGCTATCATTACAGGACCCATAAAAGTTATTGGAACGATTTTCAATATGGTCATTAGTGGGTTGTAAGGGTGGGGTAGGGGTGGGAGTGGAAACGTGTTTTCTTTGGTTTTGGTCTTTCTCCAGCAGTTCTCTAAAAGAGAGTGAGGCAAATCAAAACCCCATGACTCCCCGGACCACGGGCAAACGCTATTAACCTCAAATAAAATAAAATAACATTCTGAGGTTAAAAAAGACAGAGAAAAATTGCGGAGAGGGGCAGCAAAAGAGGCTTGGGGTTTGCTCACCTCTTCCTCCTCCCAGGTTCAGCTTGGTCCATGGGGACTCAGGAACAAGAGATCCTGAAGAACTGCATGGCATGTGAATCAAGAGGAGCATGCGGGCAGCGCCCCATTCCCAATCGCGACAGTCCCGCCAGCGCCTAGGCTCCTTCTCCAACTTCAGTAGGCTGTCATCAGGATCTGCCTGAGCTAGCCAGCTCTGTAGCCCCGCATATAGGGGACTGCCATTGTTCGGGCCTCGCCCATAGAGAGGACGGCGACTGCCTCGGCCTTGCTGCCTCTGCACAGAGAGGACGGCCACTGCCTCGGCCTTGCTGCCTCTGCACAGAGAGGACGGCCACTGCCTCGGCCTTGCTGCTCCCGCACAGAGAGGACGGCCATTGCCTCAGCTTACTGCTCCGGCACAGAGAGGACGGCCATTGCCTCGGCTTTGCCCACAGCGGGGACGGCCACTGCCTCTGCCTTGCGGCCTCCGCACAGAGGGGATGGTCATTGCCTCGGCCTTGCTGTAGTGGCTCTGCGGCTTGAGGGTGGAGGGTTGGTAGAGCACCTCGCCCACTAGGCTATTTTCCCCACGGGGCAGGATATCTGGCTGTTCGCGCCACGCCACAGAGAAGGCCCCTGGGCCCAGGACGACCTCCCCCAAAGAGCCTCCTCTTGAGGAGAGTGTTGCTCCTTACACGGGCGGCAGGACCGCGCCGGCCGCAAACCCCTGAACAGCAGCTTTCACTCTACAGGTGGCACGGGGCGTCCTGGGGAAAGAGCTCCGGGAAGCACGGGCTTTGAGGAAAAGCAGCCACGCCTGCTACGTGAACCTGGCTCGGCCGCGGCTCGAAGCTGTAGCCCTCCGCCAGCCAGTCGAATTCCGGTTTCCAAGCCTTTTTGAGCCGACTGTGAGAACGAGGCTGGGGCTGGTCTTTCCGCAGCCCTCGCCCCCCCCTCCCCTCCCCCCGGCCCCAAGCCGCCTGGACTTATCCCAGGTTTCCCGCTACGAGAAGCGTGCAAGTTTTCTGAGTACAAGTCCTTCATTTGTCAGGGAGAAAAACTTAGTTTCCCCGAGATTTGGTCACATTGGCGCATAAGCAGGAAACAGAAGAGCCCCCTGACTCCCAAGGCCACCCTCCTTGCTTTGCTCAATGACAAACTCTCAGAAGAGAGGCAGTGTGATCTCTTGGCCACAGCACTGGCCCGGGATGGAGAATCTTACTTCAATCCTGCCCCTAGGAGATTTACTATATGGTTTTCTAAACCTGACTTTCCCCCTTGGTCATAAAAAAGAGTTGTACCAGAAAGTTTCTCTTGTCTCTTCCAGTTCTGAATCTATGATCCTATGAAATTCACTTTGCACCTGGGAAAAGAAAGCAAGCCTTGAGTGAAACAAAACAAAACAAAACTGCAGTTCTCTCATTTTGCACAAAGTCCTGTTTTTGTAACTCAGAAAGAAGCTGGTTTCAATCCAATACCTGAAAGGCCCCTGTTTCTATCTATTCTAGTATCCGTATCCATAGAAGGGATGTTCACACTAGCTATTTAAAAGAAGCTCTTCAAAATGAAGTTAAAGAAAAATCACTGGATTAACCAACACTTCAGAAGAAATGCCCTTATGGCATGAGGAAAAAAAGCTCACTTTTGAAGGAAACATGCCCCCCCCAAGTGTAAGCAGGACCTAACACTAAACCCCACTTGTTTGTATAGACAGATATAATTTCTCTCTTCAAATAATAAAGATTTTAACTGAACTTTCTTTGTAGAGTATAACTTGAAACACAAATGTGACATTCACAACACTCTGAGAAGTTAAACGTCAAAAGAAAATTTTAGAACTCATCCAAAGCCATCTGAATAATTCTACAATCACAGGCCATTTCTGCCATTAAGTTACCCTGTGCCATAAATGATGTGTTATGTAACTGAGTCCCCGCATCTATGACTCATCTCAAAAATCAACCAAATATATCATAGTACAGTATTACAACCAGAAATATACTATAACCTGCTGAAGCCTACTTTCCAACTGATTGTGAGATTTGCAGCACAAGCATTTATGCTTTTGCAATTGACAAAAGATACAAATGGGGTGCTGATTTATTGGAGGGTTTTTTGAATATCTAAACTTTAAAAATGATGGAGAAAATGTTTATAACGCAAATTGAACTTTAAAGTCTATCATGTGTACATTTTTCCCCCAGAGAACTAGTTGTTAAACATTCATTAGCACTACTTCAGAAGGTTGATGGTAAGATTCAAATGAGAATGCAAGTAAAGAACTTTGTCAACCTCAAAACACTGTAGAAAGCCAGCACAGTTTCGCATGCTGTTTGAACACACATGTACATGCATGAATGAGCACACACATATACCCACACCCACACCCACACACAGATGGAAGGCAGGAGAGACCTGAATACCATTCCTGCCTCTGTTTTTTAATTTGCTTCGCGAAACTAAGCAAGTAACTTCACTTTCATAATGCTCAGTTTCCCTATCTGTAAACTAAAGGGAGGGAGTTGAACATTTATATGATATTATGGTATGATATATGATGCTGAGAACTGTCAGAAGCAGGACTTAACAGTAATCAAGGGAAAGAGTTTACAGAGAAGAGAGAACGATGTGGGTAGCAGTGGAGAAGGCAGAAGAGTCCTTTGGGGAGTCTGGGAACAGCCAGAGCACTAGGTAGTATAGGGTCACACAAGTCCAGATAGTATTTCAAAAAGGAAGGCTTCATTAGTAATGTCAAATGCAAAGAATAAATGAACATCATCCCCCACTCTCTCATTTCCTCCTTAGTAATAGCTAGCATTTATATAATGCTTTAATGTTTACAATGCATTTTAAAATATTTCATTTCATCCTTGCCAAGGCCAACCTAGACAGGAACCACTCATCCCTTCTTGTCTTCTTAATCAGCTTTCCCACCCCACCTCAAATCTTCAGCCTCTCCCTATTTACTTTCTTCCTTCTAGCCTGAGCCCAAGCACTACCATATGATGTTTTCCCTGATTCTCCCCAATTGCTAGTATTCTCTATCCCAAACCACATTTTTAGATTCTTTGAACTTATTTGTATTTATGATCTTTTAAGGGTATGTGCATATACTTATATCCAGAGGTAGTAGGACAGAATGACAGACAGAGATCTGGCAAGAAAGACTTGGATTTAAGTCTCACCTCTCACATATAAAGGCTATGTGATGTTGGGAAAGTCACTTAACTTCTTTGAGAAGGAAGTGGTAGAGATCCAACCTGGGATGTTTATTCCCAGGAATATTCAGGATTTATAAGTATGTCTCATGTATGGCAGTAGAATGTAAGCATCCTGGAGGCAGTAGGTTTTCCTTTTTTGTCTTTGTATTCCTAGAACTTAGCAAAGGACCTTGGTCATAGAAGATGCTTAAGTGCTCACTGAACTGTTACTAAATATACATATATAGAATTATGATCTGCATTGGTGATCCACAATAAGGAAATCACAGCTTTATCTGGATTCAACAAGAACTTGAAAAACACCCATGCTATGAACAAATGAATAAATGAAAAAGCATTTATTAATGTACAAACCACATATGCTAGATACTGTGCTAGGTTCGGCATATACAAAGACAAAAGTACAATATCTCCTGCCCTCATGAAGCTTAGTTACAATGTATTGAGTGGAAAGATATACAATATATACTCAGAGAAGCAAATTGAAGGGAACTTGACAATGGGGAATACACTAACAATTAGGATGATTAAGGGAAGGCTTTTTGTAGGCCATACCAATTGAGTTGCACTTTGATAATAAATCTTTTAAATAAATAAATAAAAATAAAACTTTTAAAAAGTTTTCAGTAGTATTTCATTTTTCCATATACATGTAAATATAATCTGCAACATTCATTTTCATAAGACTTTGTTTTCCCTTACCACTTCCCTCGACAAGACAGCAAATAATTTGATATAGGTTAAATATGTGCAATTCTTTTAAACATATTTCCATATATTGTTGTGACCAGCACAGCACAAATGAGCTATTGGTGGTTGAAAATAAGGAGACAGGGTTGCTGATAAATCAACAAAGCTGTTTATTGAGAGAAATCATGTTGCTTAAATATCTTAAAACCATATGTTATTATGAAAGGCACTGTTCTGTGACCAACCCTAGTTTCTGTTTTCTATGATCTAACTCTCTTAGTTTCTAGGAACTCAAATCCCTTAAAGGTAGCTTTTGAACTTGTTGTGGAAAAGAACAAAAACTAAATTAAAATCTTGTTTTATTAAAAATCACAGAACCCCAGAGTAGTAAGGGACCAAGCAGAAAAATTCCAATCCTTGATCCATATGATGGCACTTCAAACACTTGAAGGCAACAATCGATCACATGCATCTCTAGAGCGTTGTCCTCTCCAGGTTAGACAATCCTAGTCCTTCAGGCCATTTGCTTACAGCTTGATGTTGTAACTGATGGGAAATACCATTACCCAGAGATCATAAGGCCTTCTGAAGAGTAATTCCATCCACCTTGGTTCATTTGACTGGAAGTCAATAAAATCAGGAGGGAAAAGTAGAAGAGTAAAACTTCAATTACTATCAGCTGATGGGCAGTTGCCAGGTAGATCATAATGCTTCTGAAAAAAAAGTGAGATTATACACATATATAGGGTTTTACACACTCTTAAGAAGACATGATATGGCAAAGTGGAAAGTTCAATCAGTATGCAGGATGAAGTTTCTTAGGCGCTTTCCCTATCTGGGAGATTGAAAAATAGGGTCAGGATGAAAGACAATTTTTTCTGAAAAATGGGTTATCCTTGCAGATTTAGGAGTTGCTCCAAACCACATTTGTTCTAGGGAGATAATGTTTTCTCTGTAGTTAATCTAATCATAATGTGCTGTTTTGGTAGTAAATCTCCAAGGTAGTGGAGACCTCCCTCAGAATAATACCTGTTCAGACTCATCTGGATCTTGCCAGCCTGAGGCTCTCTATTTATACAACACTAGCTGTAGCTTAGTTTCTCCAGTTTCCAAAGTTACATTTTCTGAGGAGGTGTTATCTCAGATTCACAGTAAATACGGTGTTCTCTTTTGTTTTATTTTATTTTTAACTCCTGCTTCTTACACACAAGTACCTGTACCATTCTTATTGCCTGATTCAGGATGCTGTCTAATTTATCTGTGTTCTTTCCAAAATGTGGTACCCAGAACTAAACATCATATTATGGAGAGAATTTGAAGAGGAAAAAAAGATGGCACCTATGATCACCTTCTTAATTTGGGACACTAAGCTTCATACCGATCAAGTTTCCAGTCATTATCACCATGTTGTCAGATATCTGAGGCACCCAAGTGGTAATCGTGTAGTCAGACACCTGGTCTTAAGGGAAACACAGTTCCTGAAACAGGACTAATATGACCTCAACCTCTCTTATTTGGCTGTAAAGATCTTGCTCATTTCCCAGGTATTCCCCAAACAACAACTTTCCCCGAAGCTTTTTTCTCTTGGTAATGAGTAGGCACTCATCACAACATAGTGCTATTGAATTCTCTTTGTGGTCCTAAGAAAACCTGAACTTCTTTGGACTCCGTGTCCTTGAAACACATGATATGCTCTTATTCTGAATTTTCCTGCTACAGATCCTGCTGCAATTAAGAGGAGCCACTCTGGGGGATGCTACAGTCGTCAATTGTTCTATGCTGTGCTTAATGCTATCTTATTGAAACACTGCGATTTGAATGTAGGACCTTCGGTTTTACTATGATAAGCTTCACAACAGGGATAAAATGGATAATCGTAATTAGCTTAGTTCAACAGAGAGAACCCATTACCTATGTACTTAAATGCAACTCCAAAAATGGCCCTGAATAGCAACAGTCTGTGTAAGAGCATCTGGTGACACCCATTTGCAGCTCACTAATGGCTCACATAGTATCAATCACAAATCTAATCCCCATATTCAAAATGTATTTGAATTAGGTAAATTGCAACCAGGCTTTAAGAAGCTCAGCCTGAAGCATTCAAGTCATAACTAGAATACATACACACACACACACACACACACACACACACAGACTATATATATACACAAACACATACCATATACAGAGACTACCTGACCTAGAGGCTGGGATTAATTATACTAAGTAGAAGTAATCCTATAGGCTTTCAGAAGTCAAGTAACTTCTCCACAACTCTAGTAATACAAATAATTAATAACAATAGCCCTGTGAGGCAGGTAAATGAAAAAAAAACATTTATTAAACACCTTTTGTGCCAGTCATTCTAATAAGTGTTGGGAATACAAATACAAAAGTGAGATGATGCCTACCTTCAAGGAGATTTCATTCCAATGGGTAGAGACCCACAAATAATGAATATAAAAAAAAGAGCTACCTGAATGGATTTTAACCCTAAAAGTTGGGCAAATATAATTAGTCTTTTATAATTGTTAAGAAAACAAGCTTATGAACTCTTTGAAATACCAAAATTATAAATCATATTGTGCAGGGGAAAACAAACATGACTGATATACCTAACAATTAATTTTGCCCTCTACAACTTTTCCCGCAAGATAATGTGAATATACTTTTTCTTTCTTTCTTTCTCTTTCTTTCTTTCTTTCTTTCTTTCTTTCTTTCTTTCTTTCTTTCTTTCTTTCTTTCTTAGGCAATTGAGGTTAAGTGACTTGCCCAGGGTCACATAGCTAGGCAGTGTTAAGTGTCTGAGACCACATTTGAACTCAGATCCTCCTGACTTCAGGGCTGGTACTCTATCCACTGCGCCACTTAGCTGCCCCGTGAATATACTTTCTAATCAAATTATTGAATGTGGCCTTCCTTTGAAAATGAAAATTCATGGATGAATATAAAACTCATACTGTACATACACCCCTGGCAAATAAGTTACTGAACTGGGTAATAAAGTTAAGTCTTTCCCAATACCCATGCAATGCTAGTGTATTTCCTTGGTTGATTTTTCCACTCAATCCTGTAAATCTCTTGTTTATATATATAATGTTTTCTTCTCCATTAGACCATGAACTCTTTGAAAGCACAGACTATCTTTTGCCTTTGTATTCCTCAGAGTGTAGCCCAATGCCTAGCACACAGTAGGTGTTTAATAAATGCTTACTGAGCAACTAACTTAACCTCTCTGTGCCTCAAACAGCTCCCAAGTTCTTATGTACTGAGTCATAATGAATTGCTAAAAGTAACTATCTACTAAATAATTTTTTATATTTAGAAGATTAGTGTTTGCATTAAAAAATTGCCAGTGATAATACAATGCAGGTTGGGCCTATATTTGATGTGAATGAATTTCAATATTACATCTACCAAAGGAATGATTTCTACTTGGTGCACCTCAGTAAAAATAATAATAATAATAATTTATTGTAAGAAATTTGATAGTATCTTTAAATGGCACTAAGACTTTTGGGATACCCTGTATAAGCAAAAACAAGAAGGAGAGAAAGGGAAGAAAGGGATTTGAAAGACACTGTGGCTTTCACCCTGAACTGCTACTCTAGAACCAATATTCTTTTGCCCTGTCACAAGAAGTACCTCCCATTCATAAAATCTACTCTTATCCTTACCTTCCAAACTATAAAGTACTTCTACTTATCTACTAAGTCAAAGATAGGCTGAAGTGTGTTTGGTGGAGGGAACTTCACACCAGAAGTCCTCTAAACAAATAAAATCACAAATCTTTTGTGTGTTTGCATGTCCAGTAATAATCAAAAGGGAATATGATTATGGTCACAGCCATTTATAAGAGACTTTCTGCTAAAAAGCATGTCTAATAAAAAGCTTCCTCAATACAAAGGACTTCCTTCTTCCCCTGCCAGCCCCTCAGATCCGCAACTCTCAGATCTGGATAAATGAACATTCTGAAACATACCTTGACTCCAATAAATGTTATGAAAAGGAAAATGAACTCAGCAGGGACAGAGTATTGGCTTGGGCTACTTTGCATGGCTTGAGCTGGCATAAATAGAAGTTTTCAGAGTCCAGCAGTGTCCTCGAGGCTTGCAAGTCATCACAACAAAGAAAGCAAAGCAAAATAAAACTGTCCCAAAGCCAAAGCGGGAAGTTTGAAGACCGAGATCAGTTCTAATTGTGCATCCCGAAGTTCCCAATGAAAATCTAATTTCCTTTGTATTCTCTCTCTTTTTCTTCTTCCCTCCAAAGTTTGGTTCATTTATAATGTTCCCCACTGGATATCATTTATCAATTTAATGAACACATTCAAGGAAGGCTAAGCATAGGGGTGGAGGGAGGATGATTCTTTTGTTGTACACAGAATCTAACTAGCCATCATTCAGTAAATCTGACAGATTGCAAACATTAAATTAACTGAAATGAAAACCTCATTCTGAACTGTGATTTCCCATCCATCCCAATAGCCTGTGAAATGTCTTAGATTTTATGTCCAAATCCATTAAACACACTGCAGAGAAGAGTGCAGAAAACGCATGGTTGGCTATATGCTCACAGAAAGCCTCCATACTTTGTTAACTTCATAGTGAAATTGATCCACAGGGTGCAGGACAAGACTCTGAGCACGCTAAATGACCTGGCAGATCTGGAAATGGAATTGCATGCCGAAGGAAGAATTCACCATTTGGAAGAAGCTCAAGATCCGAATCATTTTCAAATTTGTATTCTCGTTACTGTACGCATGAGTTTAAATGTGTGGAACTGGAGCTTGTCAGTGATTACTGCTCAGAGGCAGTGGTGACTGTTATAGTACCAAGGCTGCTCTCAAGGGCAGAGCCGGAGGATAATCTTGCCAAGAGCGGCTGTTTGGCGACATTTGCGAAGTTGCTGGTGCATCCCTACAGAATCATCATTCCATCGCTGATCAACTCTCTTCAGTGCCGTACTTTTGTTAGTGCCATCTTCAGCTGTGAACAGGTCTCACTGACAAGCAGAGAAGAGGCTTTAATTTGCTCATCTTGATAAAGAACAATGAATAGTGATGGGAGAAAGTTATCAGGAAGAGGTTAATGGCAGTGAACTCAAATAAAACTAAATGTCACCACATCTTACTTTTCTGGGAAGCCTTCTAAATAGATAAGACATGTTCAGAAAGCTGTAAAATATGCCCTTTGCTTACAAGAAAAAGGTCAGTTCAGTGCTAACATATTGTAACAGGTTAGTCATAAATGATCATGTCAGTGTCTAAAATATGATATCTTGCATAATTTAAATATTGTTACGATTACTTTGGCCTCAAATAGAGGTCCTTCTGCCACTTACCTACCCTTTTACGGGTGAAGTTATAAATCAGATAAATAAAGCCTATCAGTCAATATGATCAAATTTCCATGCCCCTCACAAGTTGGAGCCCTGATTTCTCATTTTCCAACTCATCATTCCTTTGTTTGAGCTTGGCGGTCATAACATAGTAAACTTTTGAACAACAGTTATGATGGGCAGTGCAACAAAGCAAACCTATGTTTGCTTCCATTTCCTCATACACAAAATCATAGCACCTACCTCCCAGAGTTGGGAGGATCAAATGAGATAATAATTGTAAAGTGCTTAACATAGTTCTGGCATGTGACAAATGATTTATAAATAATATTATTGAGCATCAATCTCATCAGCGGTTCTGCTTGGTTTGGACTCCACTGAGCATCATGTCCCTGTACTGGATACCCACACCGGGTCCCCCTCTTTCTAGCTTCTTTTTGCATGTTGTAAGCTCCTTGAGGTCAAGAACTGCCTTTCCTTTTCTTACATGTATCTCTAGAACTTAGCACCTTTTTTGAAATATATATGCTTAATATATGTTTATTAAATTGAACTGAAGCTTAACTATTTGCAGACCTGTAATATTGTTTGTCAAAATACAATGGGTTTTTTCTTATGATTTTTCAAGAGTTTTGTCCCCTTCTCTGTTCCCAAATCCTACTGAGTCGATGATAGCAGAAGCCTCTATCAAGACCATTCTCAGGATATTTATTATTATCTAAGATGAGGAAACTCTCACCTCCCAATGTTGTTGAATCTATACCAAAGATACATGAGTTTGTACAATACAACACAGGTTTCTGTACAATAACATATGTTGATATCTGAGACCAATTAGCGTTAAAGCCCAATCATGAACACAGAAAGGACTTCATAAACTAAGCATATACCCCTTGGCCAATTAACACTCAAAGATTCAAGAACCACCTAGAAATGGGGGAAGACTCATTGATAAGAACAGATATCAGCCCCAGATAATATGTTACCACTCATCCTGAAACCCTGACCCTCACACTGACACTTGTATTGACCGGGAAAAGACTAGCTCTGAACCAAAAAGAAAATCTACAATTCTGAAGATGTATGGTCTTCACTTAAATACCTTAGGAGGCTAGAGGTAGCATTCTGATTCTCCACATTCTCCACCACCAGCCAAGGTCTGGGCAGCAATAACTTAATTAGGGCCATGCTTAACTATGGAACCCAGAAAGCAAAGGTCAAAGGAGACTGCATTATTTGGAGCGGGTTGGTTCTCCAAAGTGCCCTGCCACAGATGTGAATCCCAGCCGCCACAGATGTGAATCACAGCACATTAGAGAGACTAAAGGAATGTTCTGTTATTACAATCTTTATTTTAGGGGGGCGGAGCCAAGATGGCAAACTGCAGACAGCGTTCTCTGTGAGCTCCTGAGACCTTCCCTCAGACCCAGACAAATTGAGCCTCCGAACTGGTTTTGGAGTGAGGGCTCCACCAAACACTTGGACTACAACGCACTTCTATCAACAATCTACTTTGAAAAAACTCCAGAGGTTAGTCTCAGGGGAATCGGCCACTGGCTGTGATCAGACACCAGCACACCTGGGGCGGAAGTCGGCTGCGCCAGAGGCGGATTTTAGGCACCCAGGAAGCCCCAGGGAGACGCCTGGGCCACTTTGCTCTGCTTGCAGACAGGTGCTTTGGCAGATCTGCCTTTGGTAAAGGGTGGATTTAGAGCAGCTGAAAACGTGGTCCTAGGGCAGATCTAGCCCAACCAGCCTCAGACCGGAAGTCAACTCGGCAAACTGCCCCAGGGCAAATACAAATCGTTGCAGTTTTCTCTGCTTTTGACCAATATCCCAACTTTAAATCATGAGCAAGAAGCAGAAGAGAGCTCTCACCATAGAAAGCTTTTACGGAGAAAAAATAGAACAGTCCCCAGATCCTGAGATTCTGAAAACAATCCCAGATGAAGCCACAAAGGCAGACTTAAGCTGGTCTCCCTTTCAGAAGGCTTACCTGGAAGATTGCATAAAGAATCTCAAAAGAGAGCTAGAAGAAGAATGGGGAAATAAATTGAGATCAGGGCAACAGAGATATCAAAAACTGGAAAACAGTTCTGGTGAATTGGAAAAAGAAAACAATTCACTGAAAAACAAAATTGGTGAATTGGAAAAAATCACCAATTCACTGGAAAATAAAAATGGTGAATTGGAAAAAGACAACAAATCCACGAAAAACAAAATCGGTGAATTGGAAAAAGACAACAATTCACTGAAAAATAAAATTGGCAAAATGGAAAAAGAATGCATTGAATCAAGGAATTCAATTGGCCAGCTACAAAAGGAGCTAAAAAAGATAACTGAAGGAAATAATACTTTAAAAATTAAAATTGAACAAATAGAAGTAAATGACTCAATAAGACTTCAAGAATCAGTTAAACAAAAACAAAAAAATGAAAAAATAGAAGAAAATATGAAATATCTCCTAGGAAAAACAACTGACTTGGAAAACAGATCCAGGAGAGACAATCTAAGGATTATCAGACTCCCTGAAAGCCACGATGAAAAAAAAAAGAACCTTGATGCTATCTTCCAGGAAATCATGAAAGAGAATTGCCCTGATGTTTT